>CM031995.1:13911073-13943409 GCA_018804465.1 Populus tomentosa
ATTTTGCAATCTAAACAACAAAACCCCTTTTGCCTTTTCTCTATACACCAACAAAAGAAAGAAAGAAAGAATCAAACCGTCATCATCGAGTTCTAGCTCTATAAACCAAGCTATATCACTGTCTTTCTTTCTCTCTCTAAAAGATCTTAAAAGCAGCTGGACTAATATCTTTGACCAATATCCAGACTCTGGAAACCAATCAATACATATTAGCCACTAGAACAAAAGAAAGAAGTTTGATGTGTGTGTGTGTGTGTGTGTAAGCTTGTTAAAATCATCTTTCCTTTTCTTTTGTTGTGTCTAATATATATATATATATATATCCCTATCCCTCTCTATGTACGCTATTTCTTCTGTTGCAGAAGAAAAGACAACTGAGGGCAAATGGGGTCGAAAAGGGGTAGTGCTAGAAGCAATGAGAACCTGTTAAGGAGATGGCTAAGACTAACCATGTCCATGGATAGGGTTATACGTACAAAGGCTAGCTTCTTTATATATCTCTGTATCAATAAATAAAATAAAATAAAATAAAGCATGTGGGTTTGATTTTTCAGACATCAGTGTCTCAGTCTGACGACCACTTGTGTTTCTTCGCGGGTTTCGCGTTTTTCAGGCTTTGATTCGCTACTCCTCGGCCTTTGTACCTTTTCTGTTCTTTAAATACAAAGGCCTTTTCTATTTTTTCAGGCCACTGATTTGTAAACGATAAGAATCGATCTTCGTTTTCTTACAGAGAACAGGAAAGATGGTCTTCTTGAATGGAATTACAATAAACTGCATAATTAATGATAAAAAAGTAAACTATAATTAGGAACCCTCCTCGAAAGATTTTCCTCTGCTACCAAATTTCGTAACAAAAAAAATAACAGGAAAGATGAGAATTAAAATAATGAAAGGAAACATATTAAAAAAAAAAAACCAAGTGAGATAGCAACCATTACCTGAAAACTGTAAGAGTGTTGACTGCCTATGTTACCTTTCTTGCCTTTATAGTATTTATTAGTTTTTATTTTCTCGCTGACCACTTTCAAAATAAAAAATTATTTAATTTCATGATAAATTTTATAAAATATCCGAAAGAGTTTCAATGAATTAAATTATGAAGTAAAACATATATATTTTTAGTTAAAATTCTCTTTTTTATTTATATATTTTTTATTTGATAAATTCATGTTTTTTTATCAACAACATGATCTGATCTTTTAAAGAAAAATCTAAAATAGCTAAAATAAAAACTCAAAAGAATTTAAATGATTTAAATTTAAAAGAAAAAAACACATTCTTTAGCCAAAACTTTCTATTCATTATTCATTTATTTTTTATTTTGATAAAAAAAAAATACTTTTATTTTCATGACCTATGAACAAAATTTTAACAAAGTAACAAAAAAAAAAACTATATCTTAATAAAATAGTAATTAATTCGAGATAACATATATAGAAATAATAATAAAATATATATATTTTTATTTTCATTAAATACTCATAAGATTTTTTTAAAAAATATTGTTCATATTAGTTTCATTTATAATATTAAACAATTACAAATATAACCATAAAAATTTGAGTTTTATTTATAAAAACAATGACATTGAATGATTTTAAAAAAATAATAAAGAAAACTTTATTTTAAAATAAAAAAAAAAACAAGAAAAGAAAGAAAGAAAGAAAGGCCAAGAAAGGATAGATGCTCATGGCCCTATATTGCTAGGCTCGCCGAGCTAGTTTCTCAAAAAACTCAAGTCCATGACATCTCATTCACTTGATTATTTTATAAATGAATGGATAACTTGTTGTCCACTAAAATAAATTATGGTTACTTTTGGTGGTTGGAAATTGGGTGCCAAGATATTTGGACCCAAAAGCCCTAGTTTTCAATTTATTTTCACATCGGTGGTATGGCTCGTCGAACATCGTTTGCATAGAGGAGCGATTCCACGCTATTCCATGGAAAACAGCCTACGGAAACTCCTCAAAAAATTTGAGCGCGATCCAACGGTTGAATCTAAAGTAATGGACCTTGTGAGATGGTACACTGGTCGTGTCGGTGGTATGGCTCGACCGGACATCTTCAGCGTGGCGTCAAGATTCCACTCCACTCCATGCAAAATAGCCTACACAAACTCCTCAAAAAACTTGAGCGCGATCCAATGGTCGGATCTAAAGTTATGGAGCTTTTGAGATGGTACTCTTTTGGTGTCAGTGGAATGGCTAGACAGGACGTCGTCGGTGTGGCTTAGATATTCCACTCTACTCCATGGAAAACAGCCTATGAAAACTCCTTAAAAAATTTGAGTACGATCCCACGGTTGGATCTAAAGTTATGGACCTTTTAAGATGGTACTCGGGTCGTGTTGGCGGTATCGCCCGACCGGATGTCGCCGTGGTGGAGTACCAATTCCACACTACTTCATGAAAAACAACCAACGAAAACTCATAAAAACCTTTGAGTGTGATCCAACGGTTGGATATAAATTTATGGACCTTTTGAGACAGTACTTGGGTCGTGTCTGCGATATCGTCCAACCGGATGTCATCTTCATGGAGTAGCGATTCCATGCTACTCCATGGAAAAGAGCCTACAGAAACTCGTTGAAAAATTTGAGCGTGATACAATGGTCGGATCTAAAGTTATAGACCTCTTGAGCCGGAACTCTTGTCGTGTCAGTGGTATGTCCCGCCGGACATCGTCTGCGTGGTGGAATGATTTTACGTTACTCAATGGAAAATAGCCTACGAAAACTCCACAAAACATTTGAGCGTGATCCAAATGTCGGATCTAAAGTTATGGACCTTTTGAACCGGTACTCTTGTTGTGTCTATGGTATGGCCCGACCAGACGTCTTCGGCGTGGCGTAGAGATTCCAATCTATTCGATGGAAAATAGCCTGCGGAAACTCCTAAAAAAAGTTGAGCTTGATCCAACATTCGGATCTAAAGTAATGGACCTTTTGAGGCGGTACTCGGGTCGTGGCGGTGGTATCGCCCGATAAGATATCGTCATCGTGGAGTAGCGATTCCACTCTACTCGGTGGAAAACAGCCTATGAAAACTCCTTAAAAAAGTTAAGCGTGATGCAATGGTCGGATCTAAGGTTATGAACCTTTTGAGACGAAACTCTGTCGTGGCAATGTATGGCTCGATGGGACATTGTTGAAGTGGCGTAGAGATTTCACTCTACTCCTTGGAAAACAGCTTACGGAAACTCCTTAAAAAACTTGAGCATGATACAACAGTTGGATCTAAAGTTATGGACCTTTTGAGACAGTACTCAGGTCATGTCGATGGTATTGCCCGACCGGATGTTGTCGTCGTGGAGTAGCAATTCCACGCTACTCCATGATAAGCAGCCTATGGAAACTCCTCAAAAAATTTGAGCGCGAAACAACGGTCGGATCTAAAGTTACAGATCTCTGGAGCCGGAACTCTTTTCATATCGGTGGTATGGCCCATCAAATGTCGTCTGCGTGGAGGAGCGATTCCACGCTAGTCCATGAAAAACAACCTCCAGAAACTCCTCAAAAAAATTCATCTCGATCCAACGGTCGGATCTAAAGTTATGGACCTTGTGAGATGGTATACTGGTTGTGCTGGTGGTATGGCCCGACCGGACATCGTTGGAGTGGCGTAGAGATTCCACTCCAGTCCATGCAAAATAGCGAACGCAAACTCCTCAAAAAACTTAAGCACGATCCAACGGTCGGATCTAAAGTTATGGACCTTTTGAGGCGGTACTCGAGTCATGTCGATGGTAACGCAAGACCGAACGTCATCGTCGTGGCATAACGATTCCACTCTACTCCATGTAAAACAACCTACGAAAACTCCATAAAAAAGTTGAGCGATCCAACGGTCCGATCTAAAGTTATGGACCTTTTGAGAGGGTACTCTGTTCGTGTCGGTGAAATAGCCCGACCGAACATCGTCGACGTGGTGTAGATATTCCACTCTACTCCATGAAAAACAGCCTACAGAAACTCCTTAAAAAATTTGAGCACGATTCAACGGTCGGATCTAAAGTTATGGACCTTTTAAGACGGAACTCTGGTCGTGTCAATGGTATGGCCCGATTGGACGTCGTCGTCGTGGAGTAGCGATTCCACGATACTCCATGGAAAACAACCTACTAAAACTCTAAAAAAACTTTACGCGATTCAACGGTTGGATCTAAAGTTAGGGACCTTTTGACAAGGAACTCAGGTCGTGTCGGTGGTAGGCCCGACCGGACGTCTTTGTCGTGGAGTAGCGATTCCACGCTACTCCATGAAAAACAGCCTACGACAACTCCTCAAAACATTTGAGAGCGATCCAATGGTCAGATCTAAAATTATGGACCTTTTGAGCCGGTACTCTAGTTGTGTCAGTGGTATGGCCTGATCGGACGTTGTCGTCGTGGAGTAGCGATTCCAGGCTACTTCATGGAAAACAGCCTACAGAAACTCGTCAAAAAATTTGAGCGCAATCCACAGGTTAGATCTAATGTTATGGATCTTTTGAGCCAGTAATCGGGTTGACTAGATGATAACGCCCGACCGGACGTCATCATCATGGAGTAATGATTCCACTCTACGCCATGGAAAATAGCCTACGGAAACTCCTTAAAATTATAAAAATATTTTTTTAAAAAAAAGTAACTAGAATTTCTGTTTATGATACATGAATGATAATTTAAATGTTTTAAAATTTTAAAAATAATTTATTTTAAAAAAGTAAGTAGTATTTCTCTTTAATATACTTGAATGATAGTTTAAATGTTTTAAAATTGTAAAAATAATTTTTCTAAAAAAATTAAGTAGGACTTATGTTTAGAATACTTTAATGATAGTTTAAATGTTTTAAAATTATAAAAATAATTTAAATAAAAAAAGTAGGACTTCTATTTATGATACTTGAAAGATAGTGTAAATTTTTTAAAATTATAAAAATAATTCATAAAAAAAATTATGTATGATTTCTGTTTAGAATGCTTGAATGATAGTATAAATGTTTTAAAATTATAAATATAACTTTTTAAAAAAAGTAAGTAGGGTTTCTGTTTATGATACTTGAATGATAGTTTAACTGTTTTACAATATTAAATATATATATATATATATATATATATATATACAAAACAAGTAGTATTTCTATTTAGTATACTTGAAGTATAGTTTAAATGTTTTAAAATTATAAAAATAATTTTTCTAAAAAAAAGTAAGTAGCACTTATGTTTAGAATACTTTAGTGATAGTTCAAATGTTTTAAAATTATAAAAATAATTCATAAAAAAAGTTATTCATGATTTCTGTTTAGAATACTTGAATGATAGTATAAATGTTTTAAAATTGTAAAGATAACTTTAAAAAAAAAATAAGTAGGGTTTCTGTTTATGATACTTAAATAATAGTTTAAATGTTTTACAATATTAAAAAAAATTTATATAAAAAAAAGTTAGTAGTATTTCAATTTATAATTCTTGAAAGATAGTTTAAATGTTTTAAAATTATAAAAATATTGTTTTAAAAAAAATAGCTAGGACTTCTGTTTAGGATACATGAATGATAGTTTAAAAGTTTTAAAATTTTAAAAATAATTTATTTTAAAAAAGTAAATAGTATTTCTGTTTAGTATACTTAAATGATAGTTTAAATGTTTTAAAATTGTAAAAATAATATTTCTAAAAAAAATAAGTAGGACTTAGGTTTAGAATACTTTAATGATAGTTCAAATGTTTCAAAATTATAAAAATAATTTAAATAAAAAAAGAGTAGGACTTCTATTTATAATACTTGAAGGATAGTTTAAATATTTTAAAATCATAAAAAAAATTCATAAAAAAAGTTATGTATGATTTCTATTTACAAAACTTGAATGATAGTATAAATATTTTAAAATTATAAAGATAACTTTTTTTAAAAAAGTAAGTAGGGTTTCTGTTTGTGATACTTGAATGATAGTTTAAATATTTTATAATATTAAAAATAATTTATATATATATATATAAACAAAAAAAAGTTAGTAGTATTTCTATTTATAATTCTTGAAGGATAATTTAAATGTTTTAAAATTATATAAATATTTTTTTAAAAAAAAAGTTACTAGGGATTCTATTTAGGATACATGAATGATAGTTTA
Organism: Populus tomentosa; assembly: GCA_018804465.1. NCBI lineage: Eukaryota > Viridiplantae > Streptophyta > Magnoliopsida > Malpighiales > Salicaceae > Populus > Populus tomentosa. Next base: position 13,917,187 of record CM031995.1, read on the forward strand.
AATGTTTTAAAATAAAAAAAAATAATTTAATTTAAAAAAGTAAGTAGTATTTCTGTTTAGTATACTTCAATGATAGTTTTAAAGTTTTAAAGTTTTAAAATTATTTTTCTAAAAAAAGTAAGTAGGACTTATATGTAGAATACTTTAATGATAGCTCAAAGTTTTGAAATTATAAAAACAATTTAAAAAAAGAAAAAAAAGAAAGCAAGACTTCTATTTATAATACTTGAAGGATAGTTTAAATGTTTTAAAATTATAAAAAAAAAATTTTAAAAAAAATTAAGTAGCACTTATATTTAAAATACTTTAATGATAGTTCAAATGTCTTAAAATTATAAAAATAATTCATAAAAAAAGATATGTATGATTTCTGTTTAGAATACTTGAATGATAGTATAAATATTTTAAAATTATAAAGATAACTTTTTTAAACAAATAAGTAGGTTTCTGTTTATGATACTTGAATGATAGTTTAAATGTTTTACAATATTAAAAATAATTTATATAAAAAAAAGTTAGCAGTATTTCTATCTATAATTCTTGAAGGATAGTTTAAATGTTTTAGAATTATAATTTTTTTTTTAAAAAAGAAAAAGTAACTAGAACATCTGTTTAGAATACATGAATGATAGTTTAAATATTTTAAAATTTTAAAAATAATTTATTTTAAAAAAAAAGTAGTATTTCTATTTAGTATACTTGAATGACAGTTTAAATGCTTTAAAATTATAAATATAATTTTTCTAAAAAAAGTAAGTAGAACTTACGTTTAGAATACTTTAATGATAGTTCAAATGTTTTAAAATTATAAAAATAATTTTAATAAAAAAAAGTAAGACTTCTATTTATGATACTTGAAGGATAGTTTAAATTTTTTAAAATTACAAAAATAATTCATAAAAAAAGTTATGTATGATTTCTGTTTAGAATACTTAAATGATAATATAAATGTTTTAAAATTACAAAGATAAATTTTTAAAAAAAGTATGTAGGGTTTCTGTTTCTGATACTTGAATGATAGTTTAAATATTTTACAATATTAAAAATAATTTATATAAAAAAAGGGTAGTAGTATTTCTATTTAGAATTCTTGAAGGATAGTTTGAATGTTTTAAAATTATATAAATATTTTTTTAAAAAAAATTAACTAGGGCTTCTGTTTAGGATACATGAATGATAATTTAAATGATTTAAAATTCTAAAAATAATTTATTTTAAAAAATTAAGAAGTATTTTTGTTTAGTATACTTCAATGATAGTTTAAAAGTTTTAAAATTATAAAAATAATTTAAATAAAAAAAAGGATGACTTCTATTTATGATACTTGAAAGATAGTTTAAGTGTTTTAAAATTATAAAAATAATTTTTCTAAAAAAAAATAAGTAGCACTTATGTTTAAAACACTTTAATGATAATTCAAATGTCTTAAAATTATGAAAATAATTCATAAAAAAAGTTATGTATGATTTCTGTTTAGAATACTTGAATGATAGTATAAATGTTTTAAAATTATGAAGATAACTTTTTTAAAAAAAATAAGTAAGGTTTCTGTTTATGATACTTGAATGATAGTTAAATGTTTTACAATATTAAAAATAATTTATATAAAAAAAAATTAGTGGTATTTCTACCTATAATTCTTGAAGGATAGTTTAAATATTTTAAAATTTAAAAAAAAAATTAAAAAAAGTAACTAAGACTTCTGTTTAGGATACATGAATGATAATTTAAATATTTTAAAAAAGGAAGTAATATTTCTTTTTAGTATACTTGAATGATAGTTTAAATGCTTTAAAATTATAAAAATAATTTTTCTAAAAAAAGTAAGTAAGACTTACGTTTAGAATACTTTAATGGTAGTTCAAATGTTTTAAAATTATAAAAAGAATTTAAATAAAAAAATAAAACTTTTATTTATGATACTTAAGGATAGTTTAAATATTTTAAAATTATAAAAATAATTCATTAAAAAAGTTATGTATGATTTTTGTTTAGAATACTCGAAAGATATTATAAATGTTTTAAAATTATAAAGATAACTTAAAAAAAAAAAACAATATGTAGGGTTTCTGTTTATGATACTTGAATTATAATTTAAATGTTTTACAATATTAAAAATAATTTATATATAAAAAAGTTAATAGTATTTCTATTTATAATTCTTGAAGGATAGTTTAAATATTTTAAAATTATATAAATATTTTATATATAAAAAATATAACTAAGGCTTATGTTTAGGATACATAAATGATAGTTGAAATGTTTTAAAATTTTAAAAATAATTTATTTTAAAAAATTTTGTATTTTTGTTTAGTATACTTCAATGATAGTTTAAAAGTTTTAAAATTTTAAAATTATTGTTCTAAAAAAAGTAAGTAGGACTTATGTTTAGAATACTTTAATGATATTTCAAAGTTTTGAAATTATAAAAATGATTGAAATAAATAAAAATAAATAGAAAGGAGGACTTCTATTTATGATACTTGAAGGATAGTTTAAATGTTTTAAAATTATAAAAATAATTTTTCTAAAAAAAATAAGTAGCACTTATGTTTAAAACACTTTAATGATAGTTCAAATATCTTAAAATTTTAAAAATAATTCATTAAAAAAGTTATGTATGATTTCTGTTTAGATTACTCGAAAGATACTATAAATGTTTTAAAATTATAAAGATAACTTAAAAAAAAAAGTATGTAGGGTTTCGGTTTATGATACTTGAATGATAGTTTAAATGTTTTACAATATTAAAAATAATTTATATATAAAAAAGTTAGTAGTATTTATATTTATAATTCTTGAAGGATAGTTTAATTATTTTAAAATTATATAAATATATTTTTTTTAAAAATGTAACTAGGGCTTATGTTTATGATACATGAATGATAGTTGAAATGTTTCAAAATTGTAAAAATAATTTATTTTAAAAAACTAAGTTGTATTTTTGTTTAGTTTACTTCAATGATAGTTTAAAAGTTTTAAATTTTTAAAATTATTTTTCTAAAAAAAATAAGTAGGACTTATGTTTAGAATACTTTAATGATATTTCAAAGTTTTGAAATTATAAAAATGATTAAAATAAATAAAAATAAAAAGAAAGTAGGACTTCTATTTATGATACTTGAAGGATAGTTTAAATGTTTTAAAATTATAAAAATAATTTTTCTAAAAAAAGTAAGTAGCACTTATATTTAAAACACTTTAATGATAGTTCAAATGTCTTAAAATTATAAAAATAATTCATAAAAAAAGTTATGTATGATTTCTGTTTAGAATACTTGATTAATAGTATAAATGTTTTAAAATCATAAAGATTTTTTTTTAAAAAAAAAAGTTACTAGGACTTTTGTTTAGGATACATGAATGATATTTTAAATATTTTAAAATTTTAAAAATAATTTATTTTAAAACAGGAAGTAGTATTTCTGTTTAGTATATTTGAATGATATTTTAAATACTTTAAAATTATAAAAATAATTTTTCTAAAAAAAAGGAAGTAGGACATACATTTAGAATACTTTAATGATAGTTCAAATGTTTTAAAATTATAAAAATAATTTAAATAAAGAAAGTAGGACTTCTATTTATGATACTTGAAAGATAGCTTAAATGTTTTAAAATTACAAAAATAATTCAATAAAAAGTTATGTATGATTTCTGTTTAAAATACTTGAATGATAGTATAAATGTTTTAAAATTATAAAGATAACTTTTTTGAGGACTTTCCATAGGCTTTTTTCCATGGAGTAGTATTACAAAACTATGACAACACAGAATGTCAATTTATAGATCGTTCTCTTATGTCTAGGTACCCAAACCCTCTGTGGCCGAAATCAACCTCCAATCAAATCCCCCCAAGCCGAAATCAAAATAAGCCCAAATTTAATATACGGTGCGATCCCATTCCGAAAGTTAAGTTGTATTTTTGTTTATTATACTTCAATGATAGTTTTAAAGTTTTAAAGTTTTAAAATTATTTTTCTAAAAAAAGTAAGTAGGACTTATGTTTAGAATACTTTAATGATATTTCAAAGTTTTGAAATTATAAAAATGATTAAAATAAATAAAAACAAAAAGAAAGTAGGACTTCTATTTATGATACTTGAAGGATAGTTTAAATGTTTTAAAATTATAAAAATAATTTTTCTAAAAAAAGTAAGTAGCACTTATGTTTAAAACACTTTAATGATAGTTCAAATGTCTTAAAATTATAAAAATAATTCATAAAAAAAGTTATGTATGATTTCTGTTTAGAATACTTGATTAATAGTATAAATGTTTTAAAATCATAAAGATTTTTTTTTTAAAAAAAAGTTACTAGGACTTTTGTTTAGGATACATGAATGATAATTTAAATGTTTTAAAATTTTAAAAATAATTTATTTTAAAACAGGAAGTAGTATTTCTGTTTAGTATATTTGAATGATATTTTAAATACTTTAAAATTATAAAAATAATTTTTCTAAAAAAAAGGAAGTAGGACATACGTTTAGAATACTTTAATGATAGTTCAAATATTTTAAAATTATAAAAATAATTTAAATAAAGAAAGTAGGACTTCTATTTATGATACTTGAAGGATAGCTTAAATGTTTTAAAATTACAAAAATAATTCAATAAAAAGTTATGTATGATTTCTGTTTAAAATACTTGAATGATAGTATAAATATTTTAAAATTATAAAGATAACTTTTTTGAGGACTTTCCATAGGCTTTTTTCCATGGAGTAGTATTACAAAACTATGACAATATAGAATATCAATTTATAGATCGTTCTCTTATGTCTAGGTACCCAAACCCTCTGTGGCCGAAATCAACCTCCAATCAAATCCTCCCTAAGCCGAAATCAAAATAAGCCCAAATTTAACATACGGTGCGATCCCATCCCGAAAACACAGAATGTGAAGTTTCAATTAATTCAAACCTAGTTTGCATATGGTTCGCACTAATAGTAGTGTTTCTCCAGCAGAATTGAAACTCGAATCAAAACCCCAAGCAAACAACATCATACTAAGTCCAAATTTGACCAAACGATCTAAAAAAGACCTCAAATTCAACATTTAGTATTACAACACTATGACAACACAGAATTTCAATTTATAGATCGTTCTCTTTTGTCTAGGTACCCAAACCGTGTGGGGCGAAATGGGCCTCCAACAAGCGGAATTCAAAATAAGCCCAAATTTAACGTACGGGGCGATCCCATCCCGAAAACACAGAATGTGAAGTTTCCAATCATTCCAACGTGGTTTGCATAAGCTTCGCAGTAATAGTATTCTTTCTCGAACAGAATTGAAACACGAATCAAAACCTCACGCAAACAAAATCATAATAAGTCCAAATTTGACCAAACGATATGCAAATGACCTCAAATTCAACACTATGAGACAGCACAGAATGTCAATTTATAGATCGTTCTCTTATGTCTAGGTACCCAAACCCTCTGCGGCCGATATGAACCTCCAATGAATTCGTCCCCATGCCGAAATCAAAAGAATCACAAATTTAACGTACGGCGCCATCCCATCTCCAATACACAGAATGTGAAGTTTCAATTGATTCAAAGCTCGTTTGCTTATGATTCGCACTAATAGTAGCGTTTCTGCGGAACAATTGAAACTATAATGAAAACCTTAGGCAAACAATATAAGACTAAGTCCAAATTTGACCAAACGATCTCCAAATGATATCAAATTCAATATTTAGTATTACCACACTATGACAACACAGAATGTCAATTGATAGATCATTCTCTCATGTCTACTTACCCAAACCGTCTGCGGCCGAAATGAACCTCCAATCAAATCCTCCCAAAGCGAAAATCAAAATAAGCCCAAATTTAACATACGGTGCGATCCCATCACGAAAACACAGAATGTGAAGTTTCAATTGATTCGAAGCTCGTTTGCTTATGCTTCGCACTAATAGTAGTGTTTCGCCAGCAGAATTGAAACTCGAATCAAAACCTCACGCAAACAAAATCATAATAAGTCCAAATTTGACGAAAGGATCCCCAAATGACCTCAAATTCAATATTTAGTATTACACCACTATGACAGCACTGAATGTCAATTTATAGATCGTTCTCTTATGTCTAGGTACCCAAACCGTCTGCGGCCGAAATGAACCTCCAATCAAATCCTCCCCAAGCGGAAATCAAAATAAGCCCAAATTTAACGTACGGGGCAATCCTATCCCGGAAACATAGAATGTGAAGTGTCAACTGATTCAAAGCTGGAAACGCTTATGCTTCGCACAAACAGTAGTGTTTCTCCAGCAGAATTGAAACTCGAATCAAAACCCCAAGCAAACAATATCATAATAAGTCCAAATTTGACCAAACGATCTAAAAAAGGCCTCAAATTCAACATTTAGTATCACAACACTATGACAACACAGAATTTCAATTTATAGATCGTTCTCTTTTGTCTAGGTACCCAAACCGTGTGGGGCGAAATGGACCTCCAACAAAATCCTCTGCAAGCGGAATTCAAAATAAGCCGAAATTTAACATACGGCGCAATCCCATCCCGAAAACACAGAATGTGAAGTTTCCAATCATTCCAACGTGGTTTGCATAAGCTTCGCAGTAATAGTATTGTTTCTCGAGCAGAATTGAAACACGAATCAAAACCTCACGCAAACAAAATCATAATAAGTCCAAATTTGACCAAACGATATGCAAATGACCTCAAATTCAATATTTAGTATTACAACACTATGACAGCACAGAATGTCAAGTTATAGATCGTTCTCTTATGTCTAGGTACCCAAACCCTCTGTGGCCGATATGAACCTCCAATGAATTCGTCCCCAAGCCGAAATCAAAAGAATCACAAATTTAACGTACGGCGCCATCCCATTTCCAATACATAGAATGTGAAGTTTCAATTGATTCAAAGCTCGTTTGCTTATGATTCGCACTAATAGTAGCGTTTCTGCGGAACAATTGAAACTATAATGAAAACCTTAGGCAAACAATATAAGACTAAGTCCAAATTTGACCAAACGATCTCCAAATGATATCAAATTCAATATTTAGTATTACCACACTATGACAACACAGAATGTCAATTGATAGATCATTCTCTTATGTCTACTTACCCAAACCATATGCGGTCGAAATGAACCTCCAATCAAATCCTCCCCAAGCGGAAATCAAAACACAGAATGTGAAGTTTCAACTGATTCGAAGCTCGTTTGCTTATGCTTCGCACTAACAGTAGTGTTTTTTTTTTTGGTAAGCTGACTTATGTATTAAAAAAAATGATACAAAGAATATAATGGGCATACCCAAGATTTACAATGTGAACAGAAACGAAACCAACAAATGGCTACAGGCTAGCCACATAACAAAACAAAAACTTAGACCAACTAGATATGCTAGGGGTACAAAAACAACCAGCTAAACATCAAATTAAGAGTCCATGTCGTTGACCCTCCAAAGTCTTTGGATCCTTGTGTTTTCATCTGTTTGTTGAATGTTCCTCATCAAAACAAGCTTATCACAAATGATACATTCGATTTGATCAAAAACCACATTCGAAGTTTTGGACACATCTGCAAAGATCCTTGCGTTCCGTTCTTGCCAGATACCATACACTGTAGCTGCGAAACCCAGTTTATGAGAAAAGTTGACGAAACTTTTACCATGCCATGTGACAGTGGCCCATCGAATCCATTCATCCAAGCTTTTTGTCATTCTTGGAATGTAACACTAACAGTAGTGTTTCTCCAGCAGAATTGAAACTCGAATCAAAACCTCACGCAAACAAAATCATAATAAGACCAAATTTGACGAAATGATCTCCAAATGACCTCAAATTCAATATTTAGTATTACAACACTGACAGCACTGAATGTCAATTTATAGATCGTTCTTTTATGTCTAGGTACCCAAACCGTCTGCGGCCGAAATGAACCTCCAATCAAATCCTCCCCAACGGAAATCAAAATAAGCCCAAATTTAACGTACGGGGCGATCCGATCCCGAAAACACAGAATGTGAAGTGTCAACTGATTCGAAGCTGGTTTGCTTCTGCTTCGCACAAACAGTAGTGTTTCTCTAGCATAATTGAAACTCGAATCAAAACTTCACGCAAACAAAATCATAATAAGACCAAATTTGACGAAATGATCTCCAAATGACCTCAAATTCAATATTTAGTATTACAACACTATGATAGCACTGAATGTCAATTTATAGATCGCTCTTATGTCTAGGTACCCAAACCGTGTGGGGCGAAATGGGCCTCCAACCAAATCCTCTGCAAGCGGAATTCAAAATAAGCCCAAATTTAACGTACGGGGCGATCCCATCCTGAAAACACAGAATGTGAAGTTTCCAATCATTCCAACGTGGTTTGCATAAGCTTCGCAGTAATAGTATTGTTTCTCGAGCAGAATTGAAACACGAATCAAAACCTCACGCAAACAAAATCATAATAAGTCCAAATTTCACCAAACGATCTCCAAATCACCTCAAATTCAATATTTACTATTACAACAAACACAGAATGTCAATTTATAGATCGTTCTATTACGTCTTGGTACCCAAACCGTCTGCGGGCGAAATGAACCTCCAATCAAATCCTCCCCAAGCGGAAATCAAAATAAGCCCAAATTTAACGTACGGCGCCATCCCATCACGAAACACACAGAACATGAACTTTTCATTCATTCCAATGTGGTTTGCATAAGCTTCGCACTAATAGTAGTGTTTCTCCAGAAGAATTGAAACTCAAATCAAAACCTCACGCAAACAAAATCACAATAAGTCCAAATTTCACCAAACGATCTCCAAATGACCTCAAATTCAAAATTTACTATTACAACAAACACAGAATGTCAATTTATAGATCGTTCTATTACGTCTAGGTACCCAAACCGTCTGCGGCCGAAATGAACCTCCAATCAAATCCTCCCCAAGCGAAAATCAAAATAGCCCAAATTTAACGTCCAGCGCGATCCCATCACCAAAACACAGAATGTGAAGTTTCAATTGATTCGAAGCTCGTTTCCTTATGCTTCGCACTAATAGTAGTGTTTCGCCAGCAGAGTTGAAACTCGAATCAAAACCTCACGCAAACAAGATCATAATAAGTCTAAATTTGACCAAACGATATGCAAATGACCTCAAATTCAATATTTAGTATTACAACACAATGACAGCACTGAATGTCAATTTATAGATCGTTCTCTTATGTCTAGGTAACCAAATCGTCTGCGGCCGAAATGAACCTCCAATCAAATCATCCCCAAGCTGAAATCAAAATAAGCACAAATTTGAGATACGGCGCAATCCCATCCCGGAAACACAGAATGTGAAGTTTCCATTCATTCCAACATGGTTTGCATAAGCTTCGCACTAATATTATTGTTTCTGCGGCAGAATTGAAACTCGAATCAAAACCTCTCGCAAACATGATCATAATAAGTCCAAATTTGACCAAACGATATGCGAATGACCTCAAATTCAATATTTAGTATTAAAACACTATGACAACACAGGATGTCAATTGATAGATCATTCTCTTATGTCTACTTACCAAAACTGTCTGCGGCTGAAATGAACCTCCAATCAAATCCTCCCCAACAGAAATCAAAATAAGCCCAAATTTAACATACGGCGCGATCCCATCACGAAAACACAGAATGTGAAGTTTCAATTGATTCGAAGCTCGTTTGCTTATACTTCGCACTAATAGTAGTGTTTCGCCAGCAGAATTGAAACCCGAATCAAAACCTCACGCAAACAAAATCATACTAAGTCCAAATTTGACGAAAGGATCCCCAAATGACCTCAAATTCAATATTTAGTATTACAACACTATGACAGCACTGAATGTCAATTTATAGATCATTCTCTTATGTCTAGGTACCCAAACCGTGTGGGGCGAAATGGGCCTCCAACCAAATCCTCTGCAAGCGGAATTCAAAAAAGCCGAAATTTAACGTACAGCGCAATCCCGTCCCAAAAACACAGAATGTGAAGTTTCCAATCATTCCAGCGTGGTTTGCATAAGCTTCGCAATAATAGTATTGTGTCTCGAGCAGAATTGAAACGCGAATCAAAACCTCACGCAAACAACATCATAATAAGTCCAAATTTAACCAAACGATCTCCAAATGACCTCAAATTCAATATTTACAATTACAACACTATGACAACACAGAATGTCAATTTATAGATCGTTCTCTTCTGACTAGGTACCCAAACCGTCTGAAGCCGAAATGAACCACCAATCAATTCGTCCCCAAGCCGAAATTTAACATACGGCGCAATCCCATCCTGAAAACACAGAATGTGAAGTTTCCAATCATTCCAACGTGGTTTGCATAAGCTTCGCACTAATAATATTGTTTCTCGAGCAGAATTGAAACGCGAATCAAAACCTCACGCAAACAAAATCATAATAAGTTCAAATTTGATCAAACGATATGCAAATGACCTCAAATTCAATATTTAGTATTAAAACACTATGACAACACAGAACGTCAATTTATAGATCGTTCTCTTATGTCCAGTTACCCAAACCGTCTCCGGCCGAAATGAACCTCCAATCAGATCCTCCCCAAGCAGACATCAAAATAAGCTCAATTTTAAGATACGACGCGATCCCATCCCGAAAACACAGAATGTGAAGTTTTCATTCCTTCCAACGTGGTTTGCATAAGCTTCGCAATAATAGTAGTGTTTCTCCAGAAGAATTGAAACTCAAATCAAAACCTCACGCAAACAACATCATAATAAGTCCAAATTTCACCAAACGATCTCCAAATGACCTCAAATTCAATATTTAACATTAAAACACAATGACAACACGGAACGTCAATTTATAGATCGTTCTCTTATGTCTAGTTACCCAAACCGTCGGCGGCCAAAATTAACCTGCAATCAAATCCTCCCCAAGCGAAGATCAAAATAAGCCCAAATTTAACATACGACGCGATCCCATCATGAAAACACAGAATGTGAAGTTTCAATTGATTCGAAGCTCGTTTGCTTATGCTTCGCACTAATAGTAGTGTTTCGCCAGCAGAATTGAAACTCGAATCAAAACCTCACGCAAACAAGATCATAATAAGTCCAAATTTGACCAAACGATATGCAAATGACCTCAAATTCAATATTTAGTATTACAACACCATGACAGTACTGAATGTCAATTTATAGATCGTTCTCTTATGTCTAGGAAACCAAACCGTCTGCGGTCGATATGAACCTCCAATCAAATCATCCCCAAGCTGAAATCAAAATAAGCACAAATTTGAGATACGGCTCGATCCCATCCCGAAAACACAGAATGTGAAGTTTCCATTCATTCCAACATGGTTTGCATAAGCTTCGCACTAATAGTATTGTTCCTGCGGCAGAATTGAAACAAGAATGAAAACCTACGGCAAACACTATCAGAATAAGTCCAAATTTAACCAAACGATCTCCAAAAGACCTCAAATTCAACATTTGGTATTACAACACTATGACAACACAGAATGTCAATTTATAGATCGTTCTTTTATGTCTAGGTACCCAAACCGTTTGCGGCCGAAATCCACCTCCAATCAATTCGTCCCCAAGCCGAAATCAAAATAATCCCAAATTTAACGTACGGCGCGATCCCATCCCCAATACACAGAACGTAAAGTTTCAATTGATCCGAAGCTTGTTTGCTTATCATTCGCACTACTAGTATTGTTTCTGCGGCAGAATTGAAACTAGAATGAAAACCTCCGGCAAACACTGTCAGAATAAGTCAAAATTTGACCAAACGATCTCCAAATGACCTCAAATTCAATATTTAGTATTAAAACCCTATGACAACACAGAACGTCAATTTATAGATCATTCTCTTATGTCTAGTTACCCAAACCGTCTGCGGCCGAAATGAAACTCCAATCAGATCCTCCCCAAGCGGAAATCAAAATAAGCCCAAATTTAAGATACGGCGCGATCCCATCCCGAAAACACAGAATGCGAACTTTTCATTCCTTCCAACGTGGTTTGCATAAGCTTCGCACTAATATTATTGTTTCTGCGGCAGAATTGAAACTCGAATCAAAACCTCTCGCAAACATGATCATAATAAGTCCAAATTTGACCAAACGATATGCGAATGACCTCAAATTGAACATTTGGTATTACAACACTATGACAACACAGAATGTCAATTTATAGATCGTTCTTTTATGTCTAGGTACCGAAACCGTCTGCGGCCGAAATGAACCTCCAATCAATTCGTCCCCATGCCGAAATCAAAATAATCCCAAATTTAATGTAGGGCGCGATCCCATCCCCAATACACAGAACGTGAAGTTTCAATTGATTCGAAGCTTGTTTGCTAATGATCCACACTAATAGTATTGTTTCTGCGGCAGAATTGAAACTGGAATGAAAACCTCAGGCAAACACTATCAGAATAGGTCCAAATTAGACCAAACGATCTCCAAATGACCTCATATTCAATATTTACAATTAAAACACAATGACAACACAGAACGTCAATTTATAGATCGTTCTCTTATGTCTAGTTACCCAAACCGTCTGCGGCCGCAATGAACCTCCAATCAGATCCTCCCCAAGCGGAAATCAAAATAAGCCCAAATTTAAGATACGGTGCGATCCCATCCCGAAAACACACAATGTGAACTTTCCATTCCTTCCAACATGGTTTGCATAAGCTTCGCAGTAATAGTAGTGTTTCTCCAGAAGAATTGAAACTCAAATCAAAACCTCACGCAAACAAAATCATAATAAGTCCAAGTTTCACCAAACGATCTCCAAATGACCTCAAATTCAATATTTACAATTACAACACTATGACAACACAGAATGTCAATTTATAGATCGTTCTCTTCTGACTAGGTACCCAAACCGTCTGAAGCCGAAATGAACCACCAATCAATTCGTCCCCAAGCCGAAATTTAACATACGGCGCAATCCCATCCTGAAAACACAGAATGTGAAGTTTCCAATCATTCCAACGTGGTTTGCATAAGCTTCGCACTAATAATATTGTTTCTCGAGCAGAATTGAAACGCGAATCAAAACCTCACGCAAACAAAATCATAATAAGTTCAAATTTGACCAAACGATATGCAAATGACCTCAAATTCAATATTTAGTATTACAACACTATGACAGGACAGAATGTCAATTTATAGATCGTTCTCTTATGTCTAGGTACCCAAACCCTCTGCGGCCGATATGAACCTCCAATGAATTCGTCCCCAAGCCGAAATCAAAATAAGCCCAAAAATAAGATACGGCGCGATCCCATCCCGAAGAAACAGAATGTGAATTTTTCATTCATTCCAACGTGGTTTGCATAAGCTTCGCACTAATAGTAGTGTTTCTCCAGAAGAATTGAAACTCAAATCAAAACCTCACGCAAACAAAATCACAATAAGTCCAAATTTCACCAAACGATCTCCAAATGACCTCAAATTCAAAATTTACTATTACAACAAACACAGAATGTCAATTTATAGATCGTTCTATTACGTCTAGGTACCCAATCAATTCGTCCCCATGCCGAAATCAAAATAATCCCAAATTTAATGTAGGGCGCGATCCCATCCCCAATACACAGAACGTGAAGTTTCAATTGATTCGAAGCTTGTTTGCTAATGATCCACACTAATAGTATTGTTTCTGCGGCAGAATTGAAACTGGAATGAAAACCTCAGGCAAACACTATCAGAATAGGTCCAAATTAGACCAAACGATCTCCAAATGACCTCATATTCAATATTTACAATTAAAACACAATGACAACACAGAACGTCAATTTATAGATCGTTCTCTTATGTCTAGTTACCCAAACCGTCGGTGGCCAAAATAAACCTGCAATCAAATCCTCCCCAAGCGAAAATCAAAATAAGCCCAAATTTAACATACGACGCGATCCCATCACGAAAACACAGAATGTGAAGTTTCAACTGATTCGAAGCTCGTTTGCTTATGCTTCACACTCATAGTAGTGTTTTGCCAGCAGAATTGAAACTCGAATCAAAACCTCACGCAAACAAGATCATAATAAGTCCAAATTTGACCAAACAATATGCAAATGACCTCAAATTCAATATTTAGTATTATAACACCATGACAGCACTGAATGTCAATTTATAGATCGCTCTCTTATGTCTAGGTAATCAAACCGTCTGCGGACGAAATGAACCTCCAATCAAATCATCCCCAAGCTGAAATCAAAATAAGCACAAATTTGAGATACGGCGCGATCCCATCCAGAAAACACAGAATGTGAAGTTTCCATTCATTCCAACATGGTTTGCACAAGCTTCGCACTAATAGTATTGTTTCTGCGGCAGAATTGAAACTATAATAAAAACCTACGGCAAACACTATCAGAATAAGTCCACATTTAACCAAACGATCTCCAAAAGACCTCAAATTCAACATTTGGTATTACAACACTATGACAACACTGAATGTCAATTTATAGATCGTTCTTTTATGTCTAGGTACCCAAACCGTCTGCGGCCGAAATGAACCTCAAATCAATTCGTCCCCAAGCCGAAATCAAAATAATCCCAAATTTATTGTAGGGCTCGATCCCATCCCAATACACAGAACGTGAAGTTTCAATTGATCCGAAGCTTGTTTGCTAATGATTCGCAATAATAGTATTGTTTCTGCGGCAGAATTGATACTGGAATGAAAACCTCAGGCAAACACTATAGAATAGGTCCAAATTTGACCAAACGATCTCCAAATGACCTCAAATTCAATATTTAGCATTAAAACACAATGACAACACAGAACGTCAATTTATAGATCGTTCTCTTATGTCTAATTACCCAAACCGTCGGCGGCCAAAATTAACCTGCTTTCAAATCCTCCCCAAGCGAAAATCAAAATAAGCCCAAATTTAACATACGACGCGATCTCATCCCGAAAACACAGAATGTGAAGTTTTCATTCATTCCAACATGGTCTGCATAAGCTTCGCACTAATAGTATTGTTTCTGCGGCAGAATTGAAACTAGAATGAAAACCTCCGGCAAACACTGTCAGAATAAGTCCAAATTTGACCAAATGATCTCCAAATGACCTCAAATTCAATATTTAGTTTTCAAACACTATGACAACACAGAACGTCAATTTATAGATCGTTCTCTTATGTCTAGTTACCCAAACCGTCTGCGGCCGAAATGAACCTCCAATCAGATCCTCCCCAAGCGGAAATCAAAATAAGCACAAATTTAAGATACGGCGCGATCCCATCCTGAAAACACAGAATGTGAACTTTTCATTCATTCCATCGCGGTTTGCATAAGCTTCGCACTAATAGTAGGGTTTCTCGAGAAGAATTGAAACTCAAATCATAACCTCACGCAAACAAAATCATAATAAGTCCAAATTTCACCAAACGATCTCCAAATGATCTCAAATTCAGTATTTACTATTACAACACTATGACAACACTGAATGTCAATTTATAGATAGTTCTCTTCTGACTAGGTACCCAAACCGTCTGAAGCCGAAATGAACGACCAATCAATTCGTCCCCAAGCCGAAATTTAACATACGGCGCAATCCCATCCCGAAAACACAGAATGTGAAGTTTCCAATAATTCCAACATGGTTTGCAAAGCTTCGCACTAATAGTATTGTTTCTCGAGCAGAATTGAAACATGAATCAAAACCTCACGCAAACAAAATCATAATAAGTCCAAATTTGACCAAACGATATGCAAATGACCTCAAATTCAATATTTAGTATTACAACACGATGACAGCATAGAATGTCAATTTATAGATCGTTCTTTTATGTCTAGGCACCCAAACCCTCTGCGGCCGATATGAACCTCCAATGAATTCGTCCCCAAGCCAAAATCAAAATAATCACAAATTTAACATACGGCGCGATCCCATCTCCAATACACAGAATGTGAAGTTTCAACTGATTCAAAGCTCGTTTGCTTATGCTTTGCACTAATAGTAGTGTTTGGCCAGCAGAATTGAAACTTGAGTGAAAACCTCACGCAAACAAAATCATAATCACTCCAAATTTGACCAAACGATATGCAAATGACCTCAAATTCAATATTTAGTCTTACAACACTATGAGAGCACAGAACACCAATTTATAGATCGTTCTCTTATGTCTAGTTTCCCAAACCGTCGGCGGCCGAAATGAAACCCCAATCAATTCGTCCCCAAGCCGAAATCAAAACAATCCCAAATATAAGATACCGCGCGATCCCATCCTGAAAAAACAGAATTTGAAGTTTCCATTCATTCCAACGTGGTTTGCATAAGCTTCGCAGTAATAGTATTGTTTCTCGAGCAGAATTGAAACACGAATCAAAACCTCACGCAAACAAAATCATAATAAGTCCAAATTTCACCAAACGATCTCCAAATCACCTCAAATTCAATATTTACTATTACAACAAACACAGAATGTCAATTTATAGATCGTTCTATTACGTCTTGGTACCCAAACCGTCTGCGGGCGAAATGAACCTCCAATCAAATCCTCCCCAAGCGGAAATCAAAATAAGCCCAAATTTAACGTACGGCGCCATCCCATCACGAAACACACAGAACATGAACTTTTCATTCATTCCAATGTGGTTTGCATAAGCTTCGCACTAATAGTAGTGTTTCTCCAGAAGAATTGAAACTCAAATCAAAACCTCACGCAAACAAAATCACAATAAGTCCAAATTTCACCAAACGATCTCCAAATGACCTCAAATTCAAAATTTACTATTACAACAAACACAGAATGTCAATTTATAGATCGTTCTATTACGTCTAGGTACCCAAACCGTCTGCGGCCGAAATGAACCTCCAATCAAATCCTCCCCAAGCGAAAATCAAAATAGCCCAAATTTAACGTCCAGCGCGATCCCATCACCAAAACACAGAATGTGAAGTTTCAATTGATTCGAAGCTCGTTTCCTTATGCTTCGCACTAATAGTAGTGTTTCGCCAGCAGAGTTGAAACTCGAATCAAAACCTCACGCAAACAAGATCATAATAAGTCTAAATTTGACCAAACGATATGCAAATGACCTCAAATTCAATATTTAGTATTACAACACAATGACAGCACTGAATGTCAATTTATAGATCGTTCTCTTATGTCTAGGTAACCAAATCGTCTGCGGCCGAAATGAACCTCCAATCAAATCATCCCCAAGCTGAAATCAAAATAAGCACAAATTTGAGATACGGCGCAATCCCATCCCGGAAACACAGAATGTGAAGTTTCCATTCATTCCAACATGGTTTGCATAAGCTT
Organism: Populus tomentosa; assembly: GCA_018804465.1. Lineage (NCBI taxonomy): Eukaryota > Viridiplantae > Streptophyta > Magnoliopsida > Malpighiales > Salicaceae > Populus > Populus tomentosa. Next base: position 13,934,463 of record CM031995.1, read on the forward strand.
CGCACTAATATTATTGTTTCTGCGGCAGAATTGAAACTCGAATCAAAACCTCTCGCAAACATGATCATAATAAGTCCAAATTTGACCAAACGATATGCGAATGACCTCAAATTCAATATTTAGTATTAAAACACTATGACAACACAGGATGTCAATTGATAGATCATTCTCTTATGTCTACTTACCAAAACTGTCTGCGGCTGAAATGAACCTCCAATCAAATCCTCCCCAACAGAAATCAAAATAAGCCCAAATTTAACATACGGCGCGATCCCATCACGAAAACACAGAATGTGAAGTTTCAATTGATTCGAAGCTCGTTTGCTTATACTTCGCACTAATAGTAGTGTTTCGCCAGCAGAATTGAAACTCGAATCAAAACCTCACGCAAACAAAATCATACTAAGTCCAAATTTGACGAAAGGATCCCCAAATGACCTCAAATTCAATATTTAGTATTACAACACTATGACAGCACTGAATGTCAATTTATAGATCATTCTCTTATGTCTAGGTACCCAAACCGTGTGGGGCGAAATGGGCCTCCAACCAAATCCTCTGCAAGCGGAATTCAAAAAAGCCGAAATTTAACGTACAGCGCAATCCCGTCCCAAAAACACAGAATGTGAAGTTTCCAATCATTCCAGCGTGGTTTGCATAAGCTTCGCAATAATAGTATTGTGTCTCGAGCAGAATTGAAACGCGAATCAAAACCTCACGCAAACAACATCATAATAAGTCCAAATTTAACCAAACGATCTCCAAATGACCTCAAATTCAATATTTAACATTAAAACACAATGACAGCACAGAACGTCAATTTATAGATCGTTCTCTTATGTCTAGTTACCCAAACCGTCGGCGGCCAAAATTAACCTGCAATCAAATCCACCCCAAGCAAAAATCAAAATAAGCCCAAATTTAACATATGACGCGATCCCATCATGAAAACACAGAAAGTGAAGTTTCAATTGATTCGAAGCTCGTTTGCTTATGCTTCGCACTAATAGTATTGTTTCTGTGGCAGAATTGAAACTCGAATCAAAACCTCTCGCAAACATGATCATAATAAGTCCAAATTTGATCAAACGATATGCAAATGACCTCAAATTCAATATTTAGTATTAAAACACTATGACAACACAGAACGTCAATTTATAGATCGTTCTCTTATGTCCAGTTACCCAAACCGTCTCCGGCCGAAATGAACCTCCAATCAGATCCTCCCCAAGCAGACATCAAAATAAGCTCAATTTTAAGATACGACGCGATCCCATCCCGAAAACACAGAATGTGAAGTTTTCATTCCTTCCAACGTGGTTTGCATAAGCTTCGCAATAATAGTAGTGTTTCTCCAGAAGAATTGAAACTCAAATCAAAACCTCACGCAAACAACATCATAATAAGTCCAAATTTCACCAAACGATCTCCAAATGACCTCAAATTCAATATTTAACATTAAAACACAATGACAACACGGAACGTCAATTTATAGATCGTTCTCTTATGTCTAGTTACCCAAACCGTCGGCGGCCAAAATTAACCTGCAATCAAATCCTCCCCAAGCGAAGATCAAAATAAGCCCAAATTTAACATACGACGCGATCCCATCATGAAAACACAGAATGTGAAGTTTCAATTGATTCGAAGCTCGTTTGCTTATGCTTCGCACTAATAGTAGTGTTTCGCCAGCAGAATTGAAACTCGAATCAAAACCTCACGCAAACAAGATCATAATAAGTCCAAATTTGACCAAACGATATGCAAATGACCTCAAATTCAATATTTAGTATTACAACACCATGACAGTACTGAATGTCAATTTATAGATCGTTCTCTTATGTCTAGGAAACCAAACCGTCTGCGGTCGATATGAACCTCCAATCAAATCATCCCCAAGCTGAAATCAAAATAAGCACAAATTTGAGATACGGCTCGATCCCATCCCGAAAACACAGAATGTGAAGTTTCCATTCATTCCAACATGGTTTGCATAAGCTTCGCACTAATAGTATTGTTCCTGCGGCAGAATTGAAACAAGAATGAAAACCTACGGCAAACACTATCAGAATAAGTCCAAATTTAACCAAACGATCTCCAAAAGACCTCAAATTCAACATTTGGTATTACAACACTATGACAACACAGAATGTCAATTTATAGATCGTTCTTTTATGTCTAGGTACCCAAACCGTTTGCGGCCGAAATCCACCTCCAATCAATTCGTCCCCAAGCCGAAATCAAAATAATCCCAAATTTAACGTACGGCGCGATCCCATCCCCAATACACAGAACGTAAAGTTTCAATTGATCCGAAGCTTGTTTGCTTATCATTCGCACTACTAGTATTGTTTCTGCGGCAGAATTGAAACTAGAATGAAAACCTCCGGCAAACACTGTCAGAATAAGTCAAAATTTGACCAAACGATCTCCAAATGACCTCAAATTCAATATTTAGTATTAAAACCCTATGACAACACAGAACGTCAATTTATAGATCATTCTCTTATGTCTAGTTACCCAAACCGTCTGCGGCCGAAATGAAACTCCAATCAGATCCTCCCCAAGCGGAAATCAAAATAAGCCCAAATTTAAGATACGGCGCGATCCCATCCCGAAAACACAGAATGCGAACTTTTCATTCCTTCCAACGTGGTTTGCATAAGCTTCGCACTAATATTATTGTTTCTGCGGCAGAATTGAAACTCGAATCAAAACCTCTCGCAAACATGATCATAATAAGTCCAAATTTGACCAAACGATATGCGAATGACCTCAAATTGAACATTTGGTATTACAACACTATGACAACACAGAATGTCAATTTATAGATCGTTCTTTTATGTCTAGGTACCGAAACCGTCTGCGGCCGAAATGAACCTCCAATCAATTCGTCCCCATGCCGAAATCAAAATAATCCCAAATTTAATGTAGGGCGCGATCCCATCCCCAATACACAGAACGTGAAGTTTCAATTGATTCGAAGCTTGTTTGCTAATGATCCACACTAATAGTATTGTTTCTGCGGCAGAATTGAAACTGGAATGAAAACCTCAGGCAAACACTATCAGAATAGGTCCAAATTAGACCAAACGATCTCCAAATGACCTCATATTCAATATTTACAATTAAAACACAATGACAACACAGAACGTCAATTTATAGATCGTTCTCTTATGTCTAGTTACCCAAACCGTCGGTGGCCAAAATAAACCTGCAATCAAATCCTCCCCAAGCGAAAATCAAAATAAGCCCAAATTTAACATACGACGCGATCCCATCACGAAAACACAGAATGTGAAGTTTCAATTGATTCGAAGCTCGTTTGCTTATGCTTCGCACTAATAGTAGTGTTTCGCCAGCAGAATTGAAACTCGAATCAAAACCTCCCGCAAACAAGATCATAATAAGTCCAAATTTGACCAAACGATATGCGAATGACCTCAAATTCAATATTTAGTATTACAACACCATGACAGCACTGAATCTAATTTTATAGATCGTTCTCTTATGTCTAGGTAACCAAACCATCTGCGGTCGAAATGAACCTCCAATCAAACCATCCCCAAGCTGAAATCAAAATAAGCACAAATTTAACATACAACGCGATCCCATACCAAAAACACAGAATGTGAAGTTTTCATTCATTCCAACATGGTTTGCATAAGCTTCGCACTAATAGTATTGTTTCTGCGGCAGAATTGAAACTAGAATGAAAACCTCCGGCAAACACTATCAGAATAGTCAAAATTTAACCAAACGATGTCCAAAAGACCTCAAATTCAACATTTGGTATTACAACACTATGACAACACAGCATGTCAATTTATAGATCGTTCTTTTATGTCTAGGTACCCAAACCGTCTGCGGCCGAAATCAACCTCCAATCAATTCGTCCCCAAGCCGAAATCAAAATAATCCCAAATTTAACGTACGGCGCGATCCCATCCCCAATACACAGAACATAAATTTTCAATTGATCCGAAGCTTGTTTAATAATTATTCGCACTACTAGTATTTTTTTCTGCGGCAGAATTGAAACTAGAATGAAAACCTCCGGCAAACACTGTCAGAATAAGTCCAAATTTGACCAAACGATCTCCAAATGACCTCAAATTCAATATTTTGTATTCAAACACTATGACAACACAGAACGTCAATTTATAGATCGTTCTCTTATGTCTAGTTACCCAAACCGTCTGCGGCCGCAATGAACCTCCAATCAGATCCTCCCCAAGCGGAAATCAAAATAAGCCCAAATTTAAGATACGGTGCGATCCCATCCCGAAAACACACAATGTGAACTTTCCATTCCTTCCAACATGGTTTGCATAAGCTTCGCAGTAATAGTAGTGTTTCTCCAGAAGAATTGAAACTCAAATCAAAACCTCACGCAAACAAAATCATAATAAGTCCAAGTTTCACCAAACGATCTCCAAATGACCTCAAATTCAATATTTACAATTACAACACTATGACAACACAGAATGTCAATTTATAGATCGTTCTCTTCTGACTAGGTACCCAAACCGTCTGAAGCCGAAATGAACCACCAATCAATTCGTCCCCAAGCCGAAATTTAACATACGGCGCAATCCCATCCTGAAAACACAGAATGTGAAGTTTCCAATCATTCCAACGTGGTTTGCATAAGCTTCGCACTAATAATATTGTTTCTCGAGCAGAATTGAAACGCGAATCAAAACCTCACGCAAACAAAATCATAATAAGTTCAAATTTGACCAAACGATATGCAAATGACCTCAAATTCAATATTTAGTATTACAACACTATGACAGGACAGAATGTCAATTTATAGATCGTTCTCTTATGTCTAGGTACCCAAACCCTCTGCGGCCGATATGAACCTCCAATGAATTCGTCCCCAAGCCGAAATCAAAATAAGCCCAAAAATAAGATACGGCGCGATCCCATCCCGAAGAAACAGAATGTGAATTTTTCATTCATTCCAACGTGGTTTGCATAAGCTTCGCACTAATAGTAGTGTTTCTCCAGAAGAATTGAAACTCAAATCAAAACCTCACGCAAACAAAATCACAATAAGTCCAAATTTCACCAAACGATCTCCAAATGACCTCAAATTCAAAATTTACTATTACAACAAACACAGAATGTCAATTTATAGATCGTTCTATTACGTCTAGGTACCCAATCAATTCGTCCCCATGCCGAAATCAAAATAATCCCAAATTTAATGTAGGGCGCGATCCCATCCCCAATACACAGAACGTGAAGTTTCAATTGATTCGAAGCTTGTTTGCTAATGATCCACACTAATAGTATTGTTTCTGCGGCAGAATTGAAACTGGAATGAAAACCTCAGGCAAACACTATCAGAATAGGTCCAAATTAGACCAAACGATCTCCAAATGACCTCATATTCAATATTTACAATTAAAACACAATGACAACACAGAACGTCAATTTATAGATCGTTCTCTTATGTCTAGTTACCCAAACCGTCGGTGGCCAAAATAAACCTGCAATCAAATCCTCCCCAAGCGAAAATCAAAATAAGCCCAAATTTAACATACGACGCGATCCCATCACGAAAACACAGAATGTGAAGTTTCAACTGATTCGAAGCTCGTTTGCTTATGCTTCACACTCATAGTAGTGTTTTGCCAGCAGAATTGAAACTCGAATCAAAACCTCACGCAAACAAGATCATAATAAGTCCAAATTTGACCAAACAATATGCAAATGACCTCAAATTCAATATTTAGTATTATAACACCATGACAGCACTGAATGTCAATTTATAGATCGCTCTCTTATGTCTAGGTAATCAAACCGTCTGCGGACGAAATGAACCTCCAATCAAATCATCCCCAAGCTGAAATCAAAATAAGCACAAATTTGAGATACGGCGCGATCCCATCCAGAAAACACAGAATGTGAAGTTTCCATTCATTCCAACATGGTTTGCACAAGCTTCGCACTAATAGTATTGTTTCTGCGGCAGAATTGAAACTATAATAAAAACCTACGGCAAACACTATCAGAATAAGTCCACATTTAACCAAACGATCTCCAAAAGACCTCAAATTCAACATTTGGTATTACAACACTATGACAACACTGAATGTCAATTTATAGATCGTTCTTTTATGTCTAGGTACCCAAACCGTCTGCGGCCGAAATGAACCTCAAATCAATTCGTCCCCAAGCCGAAATCAAAATAATCCCAAATTTATTGTAGGGCTCGATCCCATCCCAATACACAGAACGTGAAGTTTCAATTGATCCGAAGCTTGTTTGCTAATGATTCGCAATAATAGTATTGTTTCTGCGGCAGAATTGATACTGGAATGAAAACCTCAGGCAAACACTATAGAATAGGTCCAAATTTGACCAAACGATCTCCAAATGACCTCAAATTCAATATTTAGCATTAAAACACAATGACAACACAGAACGTCAATTTATAGATCGTTCTCTTATGTCTAGTTACCCAAACCATCGGCGGCCAAAATTAACCTGCTTTCAAATCCTCCCCAAGCGAAAATCAAAATAAGCCCAAATTTAACATACGACGCGATCCCATCCCGAAAACACAGAATGTGAAGTTTTCATTCATTCCAACATGGTCTGCATAAGCTTCGCACTAATAGTATTGTTTCTGCGGCAGAATTGAAACTAGAATGAAAACCTCCGGCAAACACTATCAGAATAAGTCCAAATTTAACCAAACGATGTCCAAAAGACCTCAAATTCAACATTTGGTATTACAACACTATGACAACACAGAATGTCAATTTATAGATCGTTCTTTTATGTCTAGGTACCCAAACCGTCTGCGGCCGATATGAACCTCCAATCAATTCGTCCCCAAGCCGAAATCAAAATAATCCCAAATTTAACGTACGGCACGATCCCATCCCCAATACACAGAACGTAAAGTTTCAATTGATCCGAAGCTTGTTTGCTTATCATTCGCACTACTAGTATTGTTTCTGCGGCAGAATTGAAACTAGAATGAAAACCTCCGGCAAACACTGTCAGAATAAGTCCAAATTTGACCAAATGATCTCCAAATGACCTCAAATTCAATATTTAGTTTTCAAACACTATGACAACACAGAACGTCAATTTATAGATCGTTCTCTTATGTCTAGTTACCCAAACCGTCTGCGGCCGAAATGAACCTCCAATCAGATCCTCCCCAAGCGGAAATCAAAATAAGCACAAATTTAAGATACGGCGCGATCCCATCCTGAAAACACAGAATGTGAACTTTTCATTCATTCCATCGCGGTTTGCATAAGCTTCGCACTAATAGTAGGGTTTCTCGAGAAGAATTGAAACTCAAATCATAACCTCACGCAAACAAAATCATAATAAGTCCAAATTTCACCAAACGATCTCCAAATGATCTCAAATTCAGTATTTACTATTACAACACTATGACAACACTGAATGTCAATTTATAGATAGTTCTCTTCTGACTAGGTACCCAAACCGTCTGAAGCCGAAATGAACGACCAATCAATTCGTCCCCAAGCCGAAATTTAACATACGGCGCAATCCCATCCCGAAAACACAGAATGTGAAGTTTCCAATAATTCCAACATGGTTTGCAAAGCTTCGCACTAATAGTATTGTTTCTCGAGCAGAATTGAAACATGAATCAAAACCTCACGCAAACAAAATCATAATAAGTCCAAATTTGACCAAACGATATGCAAATGACCTCAAATTCAATATTTAGTCTTACAACACTATGAGAGCACAGAACACCAATTTATAGATCGTTCTCTTATGTCTAGTTTCCCAAACCGTCGGCGGCCGAAATGAAACCCCAATCAATTCGTCCCCAAGCCGAAATCAAAACAATCCCAAATATAAGATACCGCGCGATCCCATCCTGAAAAAACAGAATTTGAAGTTTCCATTCATTCCAACGTGGTTTGCATAAGCTTCGCACTAATAGCATTGTTTCTCCAGCAGAATTGAAACTCGAATCAAAACCTCACGTAAACAAAATCATAATAAGTCCAAACTTGACCACACCATCTCGAAATGAACTCAAATTCAATATTTAGTATTTCACCACTACGACAACACTGAATGTCAATTTATAGATCGTTCTCTTATGTCTAGGTACCCAAACCATCTGCGGCCGAAATGAACCTCCAATCAATTCGTCCCGAAGCCGAAATCAAAATAATCCCAAATTTAACGTACGGCGCGATCCCATCCCCCATACACAGAACGTCAAGTTGCAATTGATCCGAAGCTTGTTTGCTTATCATTCGCACTAATAGTATTGTTTCTACGGCAGAATTGAAACTAGAATGAAAACCTCCGGTAAACACTGTCAGAATAAGTCCAAATTTGACCAAACGATCTCCAAATGACCTCAAATTCAATATTTAGTATTAAAAACCTATGACAACACAGAACGTCAATTTATAGATCGTTTCTCTTATGTCTAGTTACCCAAACCGTCTGCGGTCGAAATGAAACTCCAATCAGATCCTCCCCAAGCGGAAATCAAAATAAGCCCAAATTTAAGATACGGCGCGATCCCATCCCGAAAACACAGAATGTGAACTTTCATTCCTTCCAACGTGGTTTGCATAAGTTTCGGACTAAAAGTAGGGTAATTCTCCATAAGAATTGAAACTCCAATCAATAACCTCACGCAAACAAATCATAATAAGTCCAAATTTGACCAAACGATATGCAAATGACCTCAAATTGAACATTTGGTATTACAACACTATGACAACACAGAATGTCAATTATAGATCGCTCTTTATGTCTAGGTACCGAAACCGTCTGCGGCCGAAATGAACCTCCATCAATTCGTCCCCATGCCGAAATCAAATAATCCCAATTTAATGTAGGGCGCGATCCCATCCCCAATACACAGAACGTGAAGTTTCAATTGATTCCAAGCTTGTTTGCTAATGATTCACAC
>CM031995.1:13943803-13983351 GCA_018804465.1 Populus tomentosa
AAAGTAAGTAAGATCTTTGTTTCTGATACTTGAATGATAGTTTAAATGTTTTAAAATTATAAAAATAATTTTTTTAAAAAAGGTAATTAGAAACTCTATTTCTAATACTTGAAAGATATTTTAAATGTTTTGAAACTATAAAAATAATTTTTTTAAAAAAAGTAATTAGAATCTCTGTTTCTAATACTTGATAGATAGTTTAAATGTTTTTAAAATATAAAAATAATTTTTTTAAAAAAGTAATAAGAATCTCGGTTTCTAATACTTGATTGATAGTTTAAATGTTTTCAAAATATAAAAATAATTTTTTTATAAAAAGTATGTAGCATCTCTGTTTCTCATATTTAAAAGATAGTTTAATCTTTTCAAACTATAAAAATAATTTTTTTAAAAAAAAAGTAAGTAGGATCTCTGTTTCTGATACTTGAAAGATAGTTTAAAAGTTTTAAAATTACAAAAATACATTTTTTAAAAAAAACTAAGCAGGATCTCTGTTTCAAATACTTGAATGATAGTTTAAAGTTGTTAAAAGTTTAAAAATAATTTTTTTAAAAGAAAGTAAGTAGGTTCTTTGTTTCTGATACTTGAAAGATAGTTTAAATGTTTTTAAATTATAAAAATGATTTTTAAAAAAATATAATTAGAATCTCTGTTTCTAATACTTGAAAGATAGTTTAAATGTTTACAAAGTATAAAAATAATTTTTTTAAAAAAAGTAACTAGAATCTCTATTTCTCATACTTGAATGATAGTTTAAAATTTTTAAAACTATAAAAATAATTTTTTTTTAATAAAAAGTAAGTAGGATCTCTGTTTCTGATACTTGAAAGATAGTCTAAAAGCTTTAAAATTATAAAAATAATTTTTTAAAAAAAGTAAGCAGGATCTCTGTTTCAGATAGTTGAATGATAGTTTAAATGTTTAAAAATTACAAAAATATTTTTTTAAAAAAAATAAGTAGAATCTCTATGTCTGATACTTGAAAGATAGTTTAAATGTTTTAATATTATAAAAATAATTTTTTAAAAAAAGAAAGTAGGATCTATGTTTCTGATACTTGAATGATAATTTAAATGTTTTGAAACTATAAAAATAATTTTTTTTAAAAAAATAAGTAGCATAACTATTTTTCTTATAGTTGATTGATAGTTTAAATGACTGGAAATTATAAAAATATTTTTTTAAAAAAAAAGTAAGGAGGATGTCTGTTGCTGATACTTGGAAGATAGTTTAAATGTTTTAAAATTATTAAAATAATTTTTTTTATAAAAAGTAAGTAGAATCTCTATGTCTGATACTTGAAAGATAGTTTGAATATTTTAAAAATATAAAAATAATTTTTTTAAAAAAAAATAAGTAGAATCTCTGTGTCTAATACTGGAAAGATAGTTTGAAGGTTTTATAATTGAAAAAAATAAATTTTCAAAAAAAGTAAGTAGGATCTCTGTTTCTGATACTTGAATGATAGTTTCAATATTTTCAAATTATAAAAATAAGGTTATTTAAAAAATAAGCAGGATCTCTCTTTCAAATAGTTGAAAGATAGTTTAAATGTTTTCAAACTATAAAAATAATTAAAAAAAAGTAAGTAGGATCTCTGTTTTTGATACTTGAAAGATAGCTTAAAAGTTTTAAAATTATAAAAATAGTTTTTTTAAAAAAAGTAAGCAAGATCTATGTTTCAGATACTTGAATGATAGTTTAAATTTGTTAAAAGTTTAAAAATAATTTTTTTTAAAAGAAAGTAAGTAGGTTCTCTGTTTCTGATACTTGAAAGATAGTTTAAATGTTTTTAAATTATAAAAATGATTTTTAAAAAAATATAATTAGAATCTCTGTTTCAAATACTTGAAAGATAGTTTAAATGTTTTAAAACTATAAAAATAATTTTTTTAAAAAAAGTAAGTATGATCTCTGTTTCTGATACTTGAAAGATATTTTAAATGTTTTCAAAGTATAAAAATAATTTTTTAAAAAAAAGTAACTAGAATTTCTATTTCTCATATTTGAATGATAGTTTAAAAATTTTAAAACTATAAAAATCATTTTTTTAATAAAAAAGTAAGTAGGATCTCTGTTTCTGATACTTGAAAGATAATCTAAAAGCTTTAAAATTATAAAAATAATTTTTTTAAAAAAGGAAGCAAGATCTCTGTTTTAGATAGTTGAATGATAATTTAAATTTTTTAAAATTATGAAAATATTTTTTGAAAAAAAGTAATTAGAATCTCTATATCTGATACTTGAAAGCTAGTTTAAATGTTTTAAAATTATAAAATTATTTTTTTAAAAAAAAAGTAGCATATCATTTTCTGATACTTGAAAGATAGTTTGAATGTTTTAAAAATATAAAAATTATATATTTTTTTAAAAAATAGGAGGATCTCTGTTTCTAATAGTCGATTGATAGTTTAAATAACTGAAAATTATAAAAATAATTTTTTTAAAAAAAGTAAGTAGAATCTTTATGTCTGATACTTGAAAGATAGTTTGAATGTTTTAAAAATGTAAAAATAATTTATTTTTTTAAAAGAAAGTAAGTAGAATCTCTGTGTCTGATACTAGAAAGATAGTTTGAAGGTTTTATAATTGAAAAAAATAATTTTTTTAAAAAAGTAAGTAGGATCTCTGTTTCTGATACTTGAATGATAGTTTCAATTTTTTCAAATTATAAAAATAAGTTTTTTTAAAAAATAAGTAGGATCTCTCTTTCAGATAGTTGAATGATAGTTTAAATGTTTTAAAATTATAAAAATAATTTTTTTAAAAAAAGTTAGGAGGATCTCTGTTTCTGATACTTGAACGATAGTTTAAATATTTTAAAAAAATAAAAAATAAATTTGTTTTATAAAAGTAAGTAGGATGTTTGTTTCTAATACTTGATTGATAGTTGAAAGGTTTTAAAATTGAAAAAATAATTTCTTTAAAAAAGTAAGTGGGATCTCTCTTTTTAATACTTGAATAATAGTTTCAATGTTTTCAAATTATAAAAATAAGTTTTTTTAAAAAATAAGCAGGATCTCTATTTCAGATAAATGAATGATAGTTTAAATGTTTTAAAATTATAAAAATAATTATTTTTTTAAAAAAAATAGAATCTTTGTGTCTGATACTTGAAAGATAGTGTAAATATTTTAATATTATAAAAATAATTTTTTTAAAAAAAAGTAAGTAGGATCTCTGTTTCTGATACTTGAATGACACTTTAAATGTTTTGAAACTATAAAAATAATTTTTTTAGAAAAACAAAAATAAGTTGGATGTCTATTTCTCATACTTTGAATGATAATTTAAAGGTGTTAAAAGTTTAAAAATAAATTTTTCAAAAAACATAAGGAGGATCTCTGTTTCTGATACTTGAAGGATAATGTAAATATTTACAAGGTATAAAATTAATTTTTTTTAAAAAAGTAAGTAGAATCTTTGTGTCTAATACTTGAAAGATTATTTAAATTTTTTAAAAATGTAAGAATAATTTTTTTAAAAAAAGTATGTAAAATCTCTGTGTCTGATACTTGAAAGATAGTTTCAATATTTTAATATTATAAAAATAATTTTTTTTAAAAAAAGAAAGTAGGATCTTTGTTTCTGATACTTGAAAGATAGTTTAAATTTTTTCAAATTATAAAAATAATTTTTTTTAAAAAAGTAAGTATCATATCAGTTTCTCATACTTGAATGATAGTTTAACTGTTTTGAAACTATAAAAACAATTTTTTAAAAAAAAAAATTGTTGGATCTTTGTTTCTAATAGTTGATTGATAGTTTAAATGACTAAAAATTATAAAAATAATTTTTTAAAAAAAGTAAGTAGGATGTCTGTTGCTGATACTTGAAAGATAGTTTAAATGTTTTCAAATTATAAAAATAATTTTTTAAAAAAAATAAGTAGAATCTCTGTATCTGATACTTGAAAGATAGTTTGAATGTTTGAAAAATGTAAAAATAATTTATTTAAAAAAAACATAAGTAGAATATCTGTGTCTGATATTAGAAAGATAGTTTGAAGGTTTTATAATTGAAAAAATAATTTTTTTTTTTTAAAATAGGATCTCTATTTCTGATACTTGAATGATAGTTTCAATATTTTCAAATTATAAAAATAAGTTTTTTTAAAAAATAAGCAGGATCTCTCTTTCAGATAGTTGAAAGATAGTTTAAATCTTTTCAAACTATAAAAATAATTTTTTTTTTAAAAAAATAAGAAGGATCTCTGTTTCTGATACTTGAAAAATAGTTTAAAAGTTTTAAAATTATAAAAATAATTTTTTTAAAAAAAAAATAAGCAGGATCTCTGTTTCTGATACTTGAATGATAGTTTTAATGTTTTCAAATTATAAAAATAATTTGTTTACAGAAATAAGCAGGATTTCTGTTTTAGATTGTTTAATGATAGTTTAAATGTTTTAAAATTATAAAAATAATTTTTTTGAAAAAAATAAGTAGGATCTTTGTTTCTGATACTTGAAAGATGGCTTAAATGTTTTAAAAGAATAAAAATAATTCTTTTTAAAAAAGTAAGTAGGATGTTTGTTTCTGATACTTAATTGATAGTTTAAACGTTTTAAAATTATAAAAATAATTTTTTAAAAAAATTAAGTAGAATCTTTGTGTCTGATACTTGAAAGATAGTTTAAATATTTTAAAATTATAAAAATAAAGTTTTTATAAAAAATAAGTAGGATCTCTGTTTCTGATACTTCAATGATAGTTTAATTGTTTAAAAATTGTAAAAATAACTTTTTTTAAAATGCAAGTAGCGTATCAGTTTCTGAAACTTGAAAGATGGTTTAAATGTTTTAAAATCATGAAAATAATTTTTTAAAAAAAATTAGTAGGATCACTGTTTCTAATAGTCGATTGATAGTTTAAATGACTGAATATTATAAAAATATTTTTTTAAAAAAAAAGTAAGTACGATGTTTGTTTGTTTCTGAAACTTTAATGATAGTTTTAAGGTATTAAAATTGAAAAAATAATTTTTTAATTAAAGTAAGTAGGATCTCTGTTTTGATACTTGAATGATAGTTTAAATGTTTTCAAAATATAATTTTTTTTTTTAAAAAAAAAGTAATAAGAATCTCTGTTTCTAATACTTGAATGATAGTTTAAATGTTTTCAAAATATAAAAAGAATTTTTTATAAAAAGTATGTAGCATCTCGGTTTCTCGTATTTGAAAGATAGTTTAAATCTTTTCAAACTATAAAAATCATTTTTTTTTAAAAAAAGTAAGTAGGATCTCTGTTTCTGATACTTGAAAGATAGTTTAAAAGTTTTAAAATTATAAAAATATATTTTTTAAAAAAACTAAGCAGGATCTCTGTTTCAGATACTTGAATGATAGTTTAAAGTTGTTAAAAGTTTAAAAATATTTTTTTAAAAGAAAGTAAGTAGGATCTCTGTATCTGATACTTGAAAGATAGTTTAAATGTTTTCAAATTATAAAAATAATTTTTTAAAAAAATGTAATTAGAATATCTGTTTCTCATACTTGAAAGATAGTTTAAATATTTTAAAACCATAAAAATATTTTTTTTAAAAAAAAAGTAAGTAGGATCTCTGTTTCTGATATTTGAAAGATAATTTAAATGTTTTCAAAGTATAAAAATAATTTTTTTTTAAAAAAATAACTAGCATCTCTATTTCTCATACTTGAATGATAGTTTAAAAGTTCTAAAACTATAAAAATAATTTTGCTTTTATAAAAGTAAGTAGAATCTCTGTTTCTGATACTTGAAAGAAAGTCTAAAAGCTTTAAAATTATAAAAATATTTTTTTAAAAAAAAGTTAGCAGGATCTCTGTTTCAAATAGTTGAATGATAGTTTAATTGTTTTAAAATTACAAAAATATTTTTTTAAAAAAAGTAAGTAGAATCTCTGTGTCTGATACTTGAAAGATAGTTTAAATGTTTTAATAGTATAAAAATAATTTTTTTGAAAAAAGAAAATAGGATCTTTGTTTCTGATACTTGAATGATAGTTTAAATATTTTCAAATGATCAAAATAATTTTTTTTAAAAAGTAAATAGGATCTCTGTTTCTAATACTTGAATGATACTTTAAATGTTTTAAAACTATAATATTCTTTTACAAAAAGTAAGTAGGATCTTTATTTCTAATACTTGAAAGATAATTTAAATGTTTTAAAATTTTAAAATTAATATTTTTTTTAAAAAAAAAGTCTCCATTTCTAATACTTGAAAGATAGTTTAAATATTTTCAAATTATAAAAATATTTTTTTAAAAAAAGTATGTAGCATATCAGTTTCTGATACTTGAAAGATAGTTTAAATGTTTTAAAAATATAAAAAAAAAATTAAAAAAAAATTAGTAAGATCTCTATTTCTTATAGTTGATTGATAGTTTAAATGACTGAAAATTATAAAAATATTTTTTTAAAAAAAAGTAAGGAGGATATCTGTTGCTGATGCTTGAAACATAGTTTAAATGTTTTAAAATTATAAAAATAATTTTTTAAAAAAAACATAAGTAGAATCTTTGTGTCTGACACTTGAAAGATAGTTTGAATGTTTTAAAAATGTAAAAATAATTTTATTTTTTTTAAAAAAAAGTAAGTAGAATCTCTGTGTCTGATACTAGAAAGATAGTTTGAAGGTTTTATAATTTTAAAAAATAATTTTTAAAAAAAACATAAGTAGGATTTCTGTTTCTGATACTTGAATGATAGTTTCAATTTTTTCAAATTATAAAAATAAGTTTTTAAAAAAAATATGCAGGATCTGTCTTTCAGATAGTTGAATGACAGTTTAAATTTTTTAAAATTATAAAAATAATTTTTTATAAAAAGTAAGTAGGATCTCTGTTTCTGATACTTGAAATATAGTCTAAAAGCTCTAAAATTACAAAAATAATTTTTTTAAAAAAGTAAGCAGGATCTCTGTTTCAGGCAGTTGAATGATAGTTTAAATGTTTTAAAATTACAAAAATAATTTTTTTAAAAATGTAAGTAGATTCTCTGTGTCTGATACTTGAAAGATAGTTTAAATGTTTTAATATTATAAAAATAATTTTTTTAAAAAAAGTTAAGTAGTATCTCTATTTCTGACACTTGAATGATAGTTTAAATGTTTTGAAACTATAAAAATAATTTTTTAAAAAAAAGTAAGTAGGATGTCTGTTTGTAATACTTTGAATGATAGTTTAAAGTTGTTAACAGTTTAAAAATATTTTTTTTTACAAAAGTAAGTAAAATCTCTTCTTTTGATACTTGAAAGATAATTTAAAAATTTAAAAATATAAAAATAATTTTTAAAAAAAGTAAGTAGGATCTTTGTTTCAGATACTTGAAATATAGTTTAAATGTTTTAAAAAAGTAGGTAGGATGTTTGTTTCTCATACTTGAATAATACTTTAAAGGTGTTAAAAGCTCAAAAACATTTTCTTAAAAAAAGAAAGTAAGTAGGATCTCTGTTTCTGATACTTGGAAGAGAGTTTAAATGTTTTTAAATTGTAAAAATAATTTTTTAAAAAAACTAGGTAGAATATCAGTTTCTCATACTTGAAAGATAATTTAAATATTTTAAAACAATAAAAATAATTTTTTTATATAAAAAATAAGAAGGATCTCTATTTGTGATACTTGAAAGATAGTTTAAAAGCTTTAAAATTCTCAAATAATTTTATTAAAAAAAATAAGTAGGATCTCTATTTCTGATACTTGAAAGATACTTTAAATGTTTTAGTATTATAAAATTTTTTTTAAAAAAAAAAGTAAGGAGGATCTCTCTTTCAGATAGTTGAATGATAGTTTGAATGTTTTAAAATTATAAAAATAATTTTTTTAAAAAAGTAAGTAGAATATCTGTGTCTGATACTTGAAAGATAGTTTAAATGTTTTAATATTATAAAAATAATTTTCTTAAAAAAAAAAAGTAGGATCTCTGTTTCTGATACTTGTATGATAGTTTAAATATTTTGAAACTATAAAAATAATTTTTTTTCAAAAAAATAAGTAGGAAGTCTATTTCTAATACTTTGAATGATAGTTTAAAGGTGTTGAAAGCTTAAAAATAATTTTTTTAAAAAAAGTAACTAGGATCTTTGTTTCTGATACTTGAAAGATAGTGTAAATGTTTTAATATTATAAAAATAATTTTTTTAAAAAACGTAATTAGAATCTTTGTTTTTAATACTTGAAAGATAGTTTAAATATTTTAAAATTATAAAAATAATTTTTTTTAAAAAAAAAGTAAGTACGATATCTGTTTCTAATTATTGAATGATAGTTTAAAGGTGTTAAAAGTTTAAAAATAATTTTTTAAAAAAAAGTAAGTAGGATCTCTGTTTCTGATACATGAAAGATAGTTTAAATGTTTTAAAACTATAAAAATAATTTTTTTATGAAAAGTAAGTAGGATCTCTGTTTCTCATACTTGAAAGATATTTTAAAAGTTTCAAAATTATAAAAAAAAAAATTTAAAAAAAATAAGTAGAATTTATGTGTATGATACTTGAAAGACAGTTTAAATGTTTTAATATTACAAAAATATTTTTTTAAAAAAAAAGTAGGGAGGATCTCTGTTTCTGATACTTAAATGATAGTTTAAATATTTTTAAATTGTAAAAATAATTTTTTGTTTAAAAAGTAAGTAGCATATCAATTTCTGATACTTGAAAGATAGTTTAAATGTTTTAAGAATATAAAAACAATTTTTTAAAAAAAATTAGTAGGATCTTTATTTCTAATAGTCGATTGATATTTTAAATGACTGAAAATTATAAAAATAATTTTTTTTAAAAAAGTAAGTAGGATGGCTTTTGCTGATACTTGAAAGATAGTTTAAATGTTTTAAAATTATAAAAATAATTTTTTAAAAAAAGTTTGTAGAATCTCTGTGTCTGATACTTGAAAGATAGTTTGAATGTTTTAAAAATGTAAAAATAATTAAAAAAAAACGTAAGTAGAATCTTTGTGTCTGATACTAGAAATATAGTTTCAAGGTTTTATAATTGAAAAAATAATTTTTTTTTAAAAAGTAAGTAGAATCTCTGTTTCTGATACTTGAAAGATATTTTCAATGTTTTCAAATTATAAAAATAACTTTTTTTAAAAAATAAGCAGTATCTCTATTTCAGATAGTTGAATGATAGTTGAAATATTTTAAAATTATAAAAATAATTTTTTAAAAAAGCAAGTGGAATCTCTGTTTCTGATATTTGAACGATAGTTTAAATGTTTTTAAACTATAAAAGTAATTTTTTTATAAAAAGTAAGTAGAATCTCTGTGTCTGATACTTGAATGATAGTTTAAATATTTTAATATATAAAAATAATTTTTAAAAAAATAAGTAGAATCTCTGTTTCTGATACTTCAATGATACTTTAAATTTTAAAATCATAAAAATAATTTTTTTTTAAAAAAAAATAGGATGTCTGTTTCTCATACTTGAAAGATAGTTTCAATGTTTTAAAATTATAAAAATAATTTTTTTTATAAAAAGTAAGTAGCATCTCTATTTCTGATACTTGAATGATAGTTTGAAGGTTTTATAATTGAAAAAATATTTTTTTTTTAAATGTAAGTAGGATCTTTGTTTCTGATACTTGAATGATAGTTTCAATGTTTTAAAATTATAAAAATATTTTTTTTTATAAAAAGTAAGTAGGATCTCTGTTTCAGATAGTTGAATGATAGTTTAAATGTTTTAAAATTATAAAAATAATTTTTTTTATAAAAAGTAAGTAGGATCTCTGTTTCAGATAGTTGAATGATAGTTTAAATGTTTTAAAATTATAAAAATAATTTTTATTAAAAAAGTAAGTAGAATCTCTGTTTCTGATACTTGAATGATACTTTAAATATTTTAAAATTATAAAAATAATTTTTTTAAAAAAAAGTAAATAGGATCTCTGTTTCTGATACTTGAAAGATGGTTTAAATGTTTACAAAGTATGAAAATAATTTTTTAAAAAAAATTAAGTAGTATCTCTATTTCTAATACTTTAAAGATGGTTTAAATGTTTTTAAATTATAAAAATATATTTTTTAAAAAAATAAATTGGATCTCTGTTTCTGATACTTGAATGATGCTTTAAATGTTTTAAAATTATAAAAATAATTTTTTTAATAAAGTAAGTAGGATCTCCGTTTCTGATACTTGAAAGATAGTTTAAATGCTTCAAAATTATAAAAATAATTTTTTTTTAGAAAAAAGAAAGTAAGATCTCTATGTCTGATATTAGAAAGATAGCTTGAAGGTTTTATAATTGAAAAAATAATTTTTTAAAAAACATTAGTAGTATCTATATTTCTCCAACTTAAAAGATATTTTAAAAGTTTTAAAATTATAAAATGAATTTTTTTATAAAAAAAAAATTAAGTAGAATCTCTGTTTCTGATACTAGAAAGATAGTTCGAAGTTTTATAATTGAAATTTTTTTTTTAAAAAAAAAGTAAGTAGGGTCTCTGTTTTTAATACTTGAATGATAGTTTCGATGTTTTCAAATTATAAAAATAATTTTTTAAAAAAATAAGCAGGATCTATGTTTCAGATAGTTGAATGATAGTTTAAATGTTTTAAAATTATAAAAATAATTTTTATTAAAAAAGTAAGTAGAATCTCTGTCTCTCATACTTGAATGATAGTTTAAATGTTGTAATATTATAAAAATAATTTTTTTAAAAAAAAAAAGTCAGTAGGATATCTGTTTCTGATACTTTAAATATTTTAAAATTATAAAAATAATTTTTTAAAAAAAATAAATAGGATCTCTGTTTCTGATACTTGAAAGATGGTTTAAATGTTTACAAAGTATGAAAATAATTATTTTTTAAAACAAATAAGTAAGATCTCTGTGTCTGATACTAGAAAGATAGCTTGAAGGTTTTATAATTGAAAAAATAATTTTTTTAACAAAAAATTAGTAGTAACTATTTTTCTCCAACTTGAAAGATATTTTAAAAGTTTTAAAATTATAAAAATACTTTTTTAAAAAAAAAATGTAGAATTTATCTATCAGATATTTGAAAGATAGTTCAAATGTTATCAAATTTTAAAAAATATATTTTTTTAAAAAAAGTAAAGAGTATCTCTGTTTCTGATACTTGAAAGATAGTTTAAAAGTTTTCAAATTACAAAAATAATTTTTTAAAAAAAGTAAGTAGAATATTAGTTTCTGATACTTGAAAGATAGTTAAAATGTTTTAAAAATATAACAACAATGTTTTTAAAAAAAGTAGTAGGATCTCTGCTTCTAATAGTCGAATGATAGTTTAAATGACAGAAAATTATAAAAAGAATTTTTTAGAAAAAGTAAGTAGGATGTCTATTGATACTTGAAAGATAGTTTAAATGTTTTAAAGTTATGGAAATAATTTTTTTAAAAAAATAAATAGAATCTCTGTGTCCGATACTTGAAAGATAGTTTGAATGTTTTAAAAATATAAAAATAATTTTTTTTTTAAAAAAAGTAGAATCTCTGTGTCTGATACTAGAAAGATAGTTTGAAGGATTTATAATAGAAAAAAAATATTTTTTTTTAAAAAATAAGTAGGATCACTATTTCTGATACATGAATGATAGTTTCAATGTTTTAAAATTATGAAAACAACTTTTTAAAAAATTAGTAGGATCTCTGTTTCTAATAGTTATCTATGTTTCTAATAGTTGATTGATAGTTTAAATGACTGAAAATTATAAAAATAAATTTTTTAAAAAAGTAAGTAGGATGTCTGTTGCTGATACTTGAAAGATAGTTTAAATGTTTTAAACTTATAAAAATAATTTTTTTCAAAAAATAAGTAGAATCTTTGTGTCTAATACTTGAAAGATAGTTTGAATGTTTAACAAATGTAAAAATAATATTTTTTTTAAAGTAAGTAGAATCTCTTTGTCTGATACTAGAAAGATAGTTTGAAGGTTTTATAATTGAAAAAATAATTTTTTTTATAAAAAGTAAGTAGAATCTCTGTTTCAGATAGTTGAATGATAGTTTAAATGTTTTAAAATTATAAAAATAATTTTTATTAAAAAAGTAAGTAGAATCTGTGTTTCTGATACTTGAATGATACTTTAAATATTTTAAAATTATAGAAATATTTTTTTTGAAAAAAAGTAAATAGGATCTCTGTTTCTGATACTTGAAAGATGGTTTAAATGTTTACAAAGTATGAAAATAATTTTTTAAAAAAAATTAAGTAGTATCTTTGTTTCTAATACTTAAAAGATGGTTTAAATGTTTTTAAATTATAAAAATATGTTTTTTTAAAAAATAAATAGGATCTCTGTTTCTGATACTTGAATAATGCTTTAAATGTTTTAAAATTATAAAAATAATTTTTTTAATAAAGTAAGTAG
The DNA here is from genome assembly GCA_018804465.1 of Populus tomentosa. Classification (NCBI taxonomy): domain Eukaryota; kingdom Viridiplantae; phylum Streptophyta; class Magnoliopsida; order Malpighiales; family Salicaceae; genus Populus; species Populus tomentosa. The sequence continues at coordinate 13,956,123 of CM031995.1, forward strand.
GATCTCCGTTTATGATACTTGAAAGATAATTTAAATGCTTCAAAATTATAAAAATAATTTTTTTAAAAAAAAAGTAAGTAAGATCTCTATGTCTGATATTAGAAAGATAGCTTGAAGGTTTTATAATTGAAAAACTAATTTTTTTAAAAAAAATTAGTAGTATCTATGTTTCTCCAACTTGAAAGATATTTTAAAAGTTTTAAAATTATAAAATGATTTTTTTTAAAAAAAAAAAAAGTAAGTAGAATCTCTGTTTCTGATACTAGAAAGATAGTTCGAAGTTTTATAATTGAAAAAATAATTTTTTTTAAAAAGTAAGTAGGATCTCTGTTTTTAATACTTGAATGATAGTTTCGATGTTTTCAAATTATAAAAATAATTTTTTAAAAAAATAAGCAGGATTTATGTTTCAGATAGTTGAATGATAGTTTAAATGTTTTAAAATTATAAAAATAATTTTTATTAAAAAAGTAAGTAGAATCTCTGTCTCTCATACTTGAATGATAGTTTAAATGTTGTAATATTATAAAAATAATTTTTTTTAAAAAAAAAAAGTCAGTAGGATATTTGTTTCTGATACTTTAAATATTTTAAAATTATAAAAATAATTTTTTAAAAAAAATAAATAGGATCTCTGTTTCTGATACTTGAAAGATGGTTTAAATGTTTACAAAGTATGAAAATAATTATTTTTTAAAACAAATAAGTAAGATCTCTGTGTCTGATACTAGAAAGATAGCTTGAAGGTTTTATAATTGAAAAAATAATTTTTTTAACAAAAAATTAGTAGTATCTATTTTTCTCCAACTTGAAAGATATTTTAAAAGTTTTAAAATTATAAAAATACTTTTTTTAAAAAAAAATGTAGAATTTATCTATCAGATATTTGAAAGATAGTTCAAATGTTATCAAATTTTAAAAAATATATTTTTTTAAAAAAAGTAAAGAGTATCTCTGTTTCTGATACTTGAAAGATAGTTTAAAAGTTTTCAAATTACAAAAATAATTTTTTAAAAAAAGTAAGTAGAATATTAGTTTCTGATACTTGAAAGATAGTTAAAATGTTTTAAAAATATAACAACAATGTTTTTAAAAAAAGTAGTAGGATCTCTGCTTCTAATAGTCGAATGATAGTTTAAATGACAGAAAATTATAAAAAGAATTTTTTAGAAAAAGTAAGTAGGATGTCTATTGATACTTGAAAGATAGTTTAAATGTTTTAAAGTTATGGAAATAATTTTTTTAAAAAAATAAATAGAATCTCTGTGTCCGATACTTGAAAGATAGTTTGAATGTTTTAAAAATATAAAAATAATTTTTTTTAAAAAAAAAGTAGAATCTCTGTGTCTGATACTAGAAAGATAGTTTGAAGGATTTATAATAGAAAAAAAATATTTTTTTAAAAAAAATAAGTAGGATCACTATTTCTGATACATGAATGATAGTTTCAATGTTTTAAAATTATGAAAACAACTTTTTAAAAAAATTAGTAGGATCTCTGTTTCTAATAGTTATCTATGTTTCTAATAGTTGATTGATAGTTTAAATGACTGAAAATTATAAAAATAAATTTTTTAAAAAAGTAAGTAGGATGTCTGTTGCTGATACTTGAAAGATAGTTTAAATGTTTTAAACTTATAAAAATAATTTTTTTCAAAAAATAAGTAGAATCTTTGTGTCTGATACTTGAAAGATAGTTTGAATGTTTAAAAAATGTAAAAATAATATTTTTTTTAAAGTAAGTAGAATCTCTTTGTCTGATACTAGAAAGATAGTTTGAAGGTTTTATAATTGAAAAAATAATTTTTTTTATAAAAAGTAAGTAGAATCTCTGTTTCAGATAGTTGAATGATAGTTTAAATGTTTTAAAATTATAAAAATAATTTTTATTAAAAAAGTAAGTAGAATCTGTGTTTCTGATACTTGAATGATACTTTAAATATTTTAAAATTATAGAAATATTTTTTTTGAAAAAAAGTAAATAGGATCTCTGTTTCTGATACTTGAAAGATGGTTTAAATGTTTACAAAGTATGAAAATAATTTTTTTAAAAAAATTAAGTAGTATCTTTGTTTCTAATACTTAAAAGATGGTTTAAATGTTTTTAAATTATAAAAATATGTTTTTTTAAAAAATAAATAGGATCTCTGTTTCTGATACTTGAATGATGCTTTAAATGTTTTAAAATTATAAAAATAATTTTTTTAATAAAGTAAGTAGGATCTCCGTTTATGATACTTGAAAGATAATTTAAATGCTTCAAAATTATAAAAATAATTTTTTTAACAAAAAAGTAAGTAAGATCTCTATGTCTGATATTAGAAAGATAGCTTGAAGGTTTTATAATTGAAAAACTAATTTTTTAAAAAAAAATTAGTAGTATCTATGTTTCTCCAACTTGAAAGATATTTTAAAAGTTTTAAAATTATAAAATGAATTTTTTTTTTTAAAAAAAAAAGTAAGTAGAATCTCTGTTTCTGATACTAGAAAGATAGTTCGAAGTTTTATAATTGAAAAAATAATTTTTTTAAAAAAGTAAGTAGGATCTCTGTTTTTAATACTTGAATGATAGTTTCGATGTTTTCAAATTATAAAAATAATTTTTTAAAAAAATAAGCAGGATCTATGTTTCAGATAGTTGAATGATAGTTTAAATGTTTTAAAATTATAAAAATAATTTTTATTAAAAAAGTAAGTAGAATCTCTGTCTCTCATACTTGAATGATAGTTTAAATGTTGTAATATTATAAAAACAATTTTAAAAAAAATAAAAAATAAGTAGGATATCTGTTTCTGATACTTGAATGATACTTTAAATATTTTAAAATTATCAAAATATTTTTTTTTAAATAAAAAATAAGTAAAATCTCTGTGTTTGATACTAGAAAGATAGTTTGAAAGTTTTATAATAGAAAAATGAATTTTTTATAAATAGTAAGTAGGATCTCTGTTTCAAATACTTGAATGATAGTTTCAATGTTTCAAAATTATAAAAATAATTTTTTTGAAAAAGTAAGTAGAATTTTGTGTGTCTGATACTTGACTGATAGTTTAAATATTTTAATATTATAAAAATATTTTTTTAAAAAAAAAGTAAGTAGGATCTCTGTTTCTGATACTTGAAAAATAGTTTAAATATTTTAAAAATTTAAAAATAATGTTTATTTTAAAATGTAAGTAGAATCTCTATGTCTGATACTTGAATGATAGTTTAAATGTTTTCAAACTATAAAAATAATTTTTTAAAAAAAAGTAAGTAGGATCCCTGTTTATGATACTTAAATGATAGTTTTAATGTTTTAAAATTATAAAAATAATTTTTTTAAAAAAATAAGTGGAATCGCTGTGTCTGATACTTGAAAGATAGTTTGAATGTTTTAACAATGTGAAAATAATTTTTTAAAAAAAAAATAAGTAGAATCTCTGTTTCTGATACTAGAAAGATAGTTTGAAGCTTTTATAATTGAAAAAATAATTTCTTAAAAAAAATAAGTAGGATCTCTGTTTTTGATACTTGAATGATAGTTTCGATGTTTTCAAATTATAAAAATAATTTTTTAAAAAAAGTAAGTAGGATCCCTGTTTATGATACTTAAATGATAGTTTTAATGTTTTAAAATTATAAAAATAATTTTTTTAAAAAAAAATAAATGGAATCTCTGTGTCTGATACTTCAAAGATAGTTTGAATGTTTTAACAATGTGAAAATAATTTATTTTTTTTAAAAAGTAAGTAGAATCTCTGTTTCTGATACTAGAAAGATAGTTTGAAGCTTTTATAATTGAAAAAATAATTTTTTTAAAAAAATAAGTAGGATCTCTGTTTTTGATACTTGAATGATAGTTTCGATGTTTTCAAATTATAAAAATAATTTTTTGAAAAAATAAGCAGGATTTCTGTTTCAGATAGTTGAATGATAGTTTAAATATTTTAAAAATAATTTTTATTAAAAAAGTAAGTAGAATCTCTGTGTCTCATACTTGAATGATAGTTTAAATGTTGTAATATTATAAAAATAATTTTTTTTAAAAAAAAGTAAGTCGGATCTCTGTTTCTGATAGTTGAATGATGGTTTAAATGTTTACAAAGTATGAAAATAATTTTTTTTAAAAAAAGTAAGTAGTATCTCTGTTTCTGATAGTTGAAAGATGGTTTAAATGTTTTTAAATTATAAAAATATTTTTTTAAAAAAAGTAAATAGGATCTTTGTTTCTGATACTTGAATGATGCTTTAAATGTTTTAAAATTGTAAAAATAATTTTTTTAATAAAGTAAGTACGATCTCTGTTTCTGATATATGAAAGATAGTTTAAATGCTTCAAAATTATAAAAATAATTTTTTAAAAAAAAAGTAAGTAAGATCTCTGTGTCTTATACTAGAAAGATAACTTTGAAGGTTTTATAATTGAAAAAATAATTTTTTTAAAAAATTAGTAGTATCTATGTTTCTTCAACTTGAAAGATATTTTAAATGTTTTAAAATTATAAAAATAATTTTTTTAAAAAAAGTATGTAGAATTTATCTGTCAGATATTTGAAAGATAGTTCAAATGTTATCAAATTATAAAAATATATTTTTTTAAAAAAAGTAAGTAGTATCTCTGTTTCTGATACTTGAAAGATAGTTTAAAAGTTTTCAAATTACAAAAATAATTTTGTTAAAAAAGTAAGTAGCATATCAGTTTCTAATACTTGAAAGATAGTTTAAATGTTTTAGAAATATAAAAACAATTTTAAAAAAAAAATTAGTAAGATGTATGTTTCTAATAGTCGATTGATAGTTTAAATGAATGAAAATTATAAAAATAATTTTTTTTAAAAAAGTAAGTAGAATGTCTGTTGTTGATACTTGAAAGATAGTTTAAATGTTTTAAAGATATAAAAATATTTTTTTTAAAAAAATAAATAGAATCTCTGTGTCCGATACTTGAAAGATAGTTTGAATGTTTTAAAAATATAAAAATATTTTTTTTAAGAAAGAATAAAGTAGAATCTCTATGTCTGATACTAGAAAGATAGTTTGAAGGATTTATAATAGAAAAAAAATATTTTAAAAAAAAAAATAAGTAGGATCTCTATTTCTGATACATGAATGATAGTTTCAATGTTTTAAAATTATGAAAACAACTTTTTAAAAAAATTAGTAGGATCTCTGTTTCTAATAGTTGATTGATAGTTTAAATGACTGAAAATTATAAAAATAAATTTTTTAAAAAAATAAGTAGGATGTCTGTTGCTGATACTTGAAAGATAGTTTAAATGTTTTAAACTTATAAAAATAATTTTTTTCAAAAAATAAATAGAATCTCTGTGTCTGATACTTGAAAGATAGTTTGAATGTTTTAAAAATATAAAAATAATATTTTTTTAAAAAGTAAATAGAATCTCTTTGTCTGATACTACAAAGATAGTTTGAAGGTTTTATAATTGAAAAAATATTTTTTTTTAAATGTAAGTAGGATCTCTGTTTATGATACTTGAATGATAGTTTCCATGTTTTAAAATTATAAAAATAATTTTTTTTTATATAAAAAGTAAGTAGGATCTCTGTTTCAGATTGTTGAATGATAGTTTAAATATTTTAAAATTATAAAATTAATTTTTATTAAAAAAGTAAGTAGAATCTCTGTGTCTCATACTTAAATCATAGTTTAAATGTTGTAATATTATAAAAATAATTTTTTTTAAAAAAAAGAAGTAAGTAGGATCTCTGTTTCTGATACTTGAATGATGGTTTAAATGCTTCAAAATTATAAAAATAATTTTTTTTTAAAAAAAGTAAGTAATATCTCTGTGTCTGATACTAGAAAGATAACTTGAAGGTTTTATAATTGAAAAAATAATTTTTTAAAAAAAATTAGTAGTTTTTATGTTTCTCCAACTTGAAAGATATTTTAAATGTTTTAAAATTATAAAAATAATTTTTTTTAAAAAAAGGTAGTTCAAATGTTATCAAATTATAAAAATATTTTTTAAAAAAAAAATAACGAGTATCTCTGTTTCTAATACTTGAAAGATAGTTTAAATGTTTTCAAATTACAAAAATAATTTTTTTTAAAAAAGTAAGCGGCATATCAGTTTCTGATACTTGAAAGATAATTTAAATATTTTAGAAATATAAAAACAATTTTTTAAAAACATTAGTAGGATGTATGTTTTCAATAGTCGATTGATAGTTTAAATGAATGAAAATTATAAAAATAATTTTTTAAAAAAAATAAGTAGGATGTCTGTTGTTGATACGTGAAAGATAGTTTAAATGTTTTAAAGATATAAAAATAATTTTTTTAAAAAAATAAATAGAATCTCTATGTCTGATACTTGAAAGATAGTTTGAATGTTTTAAAAATATAAAAATAATTCTTTTTTAAAAAAATAAAGTAGAATTTTTGTGTCTGATACTAGAAAGATAGTTTGAAGGATTTATAATAGAAAAAAATATTTTTTAATAAAAAATAAGTAGGATCTCTATTTCTGATACTTGAATGATAGTTTGAATGTTTTATAATAGAAAAAATATTTTTTCTTAAATGTAAGTAGGATCTCTGTTTCTGATACTTGAAAGATAGTTTCAATGTTTTAAAACTATAAAAATATTTTTTAAAACAAAAAAGTAAGTAGGATCTCTGTTTCTCATACTTGAAAGATAGTTTCAATGTTTTAAAACTGTAAAAATAATTTTTTTTTAAAAAAAAAGTAAGTAGAATCTCTGTGTCTGGTACTAGAAAGATAATTTAAAGGTTTTATAATTGAAAAAAATTAATTTTTTTTAAAAAGTAAGTAGGATCTCTATTTCTGATACTTTGATAATAGTTTAAATGTTTTCAAATTATAAAAATAATTTTTTAATAAAAAGTAAGTAGCATATCAATTTATGATACTTGAAAGATAGTTTAAATGTTTTAAAAATATAAAAACAATTTTTTAAAAAAAATAAGTAGGATCTCTGTTTATGATACTTGAATGATAGTTTCCAAGTTTTAAAATTATAAAAATAATATTTTATATATAAAATGTAAGTAGGATCTCTGTTTTAGATAGTTGAATGATAGTTTAAATGTTTTAAAATTATAAAAATAATTTTTATTAAAAAAGTAAGTAGAATCTCTGTGTCTCATACTTGAATGATAATTTAAATGTTGTAATATTATAAAAATATTTTAAAAAAAAAAATGTAAGTAGGATCTCTGTTTCTGATACTTGAATGATACTTTAAATCTTTTAAAATTATAAAAATAATTTTTTTAAAAAAAGTAAATAGGATCTCTGTTTCTGATATTTGAAAGATGGTTTAAATGTTTACAAAGTATGAAAATAATTTTTTTTTTAAAAAAATAAGTAGTATCTCTGTTTCTAATTCTTGAAAGATGGTTTAAATATTTTTAAATTATAAAAATATTTTTTGAAAAAAAGTAAATAGGATCTCTGTTTTTGATACTTGAAAGATAGTTTAAATGCTTCAAAATTAAAAAAATAATTTTTTTTTTAAAAAAGTAAGTAAGATCTCTGTGTCTGATACTAGAAAGATAGCTTAAAGGTTTTATAATTGAAAAAATAATTTTTTTTAAAAAATTATTAGTATCTATGTTTCTTCAACTTGAAAGATATTTTAAAAGTTTTAAAATTATTAAAATAATTTTTTTAAAAAGCATGTAGAATTTATCTGTCAGATATTTGAAAGATAGTTCAAATGTTATCAAATTATAAAAATATTTTTTTAAAAAAAAGTAAGGAGTATCTCTGTTTCTGATACTTGAAAGATAGTTTAAATATTTTCAAATTACAAAAATATTTTTTTAAAAAAGTAAGTAGCATAGTAGTTTCTGATACTTGAAAGATAGTTTAAATGTTTGCAAAGTATAAATTTTTTTTTTAAAATAAAAAATAAGTAAAATCTCTGTGTTTGATACTAGAAAGATAATTTGAAAGTTTTATAATAGAAAAACTAACTTTTTATAAATAGTAAGTAGGATCTCTGTTTCAGATACTTGAATGATAGTTTCAATGTTTCAAAATTATAAAAATAATTCTTTTGAAAAAGTAAGTAGAATTTTTGTATCTGATACTTGAATGATAGTTTAAATATTTTAATATTATAAAAATATTTTTTTTTGAAAAAAGTAAGTAGGATCTCTGTTTCTGATACTTGAAAGATAGTTTAAATATTTTAAAAATTTAAAAATAATGTTTATTTTAAAAAGTAAGTAGAATCTCTATGTCTGATACTTGAATGATAGTTTAAATGTTTTCAAACTATAAAAATAATTTTTTTAAAAAAAATAAGTAGGATCTCTGTTTATGATACTTAAATGATAGTTTTAATGTTTTAAAATTATAAAAATAATTTTTTTAAAAAAAATAAGTGGAATCTCCGTGTCTGATACTTGAAAGATAGTTTGAATGTTTTAACAATGTGAAAACAATTTTTTTAAAAAAACAAAAGTAAGTAGAATCTCTGTTTCTGATACTAGAAAGATAGTTTGAAGCTTTTATAATTGAAAAAATAATTTTTTTAAAAAAGTAAGTAGGATCTCTGTTTTTGATACTTGAATGATAGTTTCGATGTTTTCAAATTATCAAAATAATTTTTTGAAAAAATAAGCAGGATCTCTGTTTCAGATAGTTGAATGATAGTTTAAATATTTTAAAATTTTAAAAATAATTTTTATTAAAAAAGTAAGTAGAATCTCTGTGTCTCATACTTGAATGATAGTTTAAATGTTGTAATATTATAAAAATAATTTTTTTAAAAAAAAAGTAAGTAGGATACCTGTTTCTGATACTTGAATAATACTTTAAATATTTTAAAATTATAAAAATAATTTTTTTAAAAAAAGTAAATAGGATCTCTGTTTCTGATACTTGAAAGATGGTTTAAATGTTTATAAAGTATGAAAATAATTTTTTTAAAAAAAAGTAAGTAAGATCTCTATGTCTGATACTAGAAAGATAGTTTGAAGCTTTTATAATTGAAAAAATAATTTTTTAAAAAAAAATAAGTAGGATCTCTATTTCTGATACATTAATGATAGTTTCAATGTTTTAAAATTATAAAAACAACTTTTAAAAAATATTAGTAGGATCTCTGTTTCTAATAGTTGATTGATAATTTAAATGACTGAAAATTATTAAAATAAATTTTTTAAAAAAGTAAGTAGGATGTCTGTTGTTGATACTTGAAAGATAGTTTAAATGTTTTAAACTTATAAAAATAATTTTTTTCAAAAAATAAGTAGAATCTCTGTTTCAGATAGTTGAATGATAGTTTAAATATTTTAAAATTTTAAAAATAATTTTTATTAAAAAAGTAAGTAGAATCTCTGTGTCTCATACTTGAATGATAGTTTAAATGTTATAATATTATAAAAATAATTTTTTTAAAAAAAAAATAAGTAGGATCTCTGTTTCTGATACTTGAATGATGGTTTAAATGTTTACAAAGTATGAAAATAATTTTTTTTAAAAAAAGTAAGTAGTATCTCCGTTTCTGATAGTTGAAAGATGGTTTAAATGTTTTTAAATTATGAAAATATATTTTTAAAAAAAGTAAATAGGATCTCTGTTTTTGATACTTGAATGATGCTTTAAATGTTTTAAAATTATAAAAATAATTTTTTTAATAAAGTAAGTAGGATCTCTGTTTCTAATACTTGAAAGATAGTTTAAATGCTTTAAAATTATAAAAATAATTTTTTTAAAAAAAAAAGTAAGTAAGATCTCTGTGTCTGATACTAGAAAGATAACTTGAAGGTTTTATAATTGAAAAAATAATTTTTTTAAAAAAATTAGTATTATCTATGTTTCTCCAACTTGAAATATATTTTAAATGTTTTAAAATTATAAAAATAATTTTTTTAAAAAAAGTATGTAGAATTTATCTGTTAGATATTTGAAAGATAGTTCAAATGTTATCAAATTATAAAAATATTTTTTAAAAAAAAATAACGAGTATCTCTGTTTCTGATACTTGAAAAATAGTTTAAATGATTTCAAATTACAAAAATAATTTTTTAAAAAAAGTAAGTGGCATATCAGTTTCTGATACTTGAAAGATAGTTTAAATGTTTTAGAAATATAAAAACAATTTTTTAAAAAACATTAGTAGGATGTATGTTTCTAATAGTCGATTGATAGTTTAAATGAATGAAAATTATAAAAATAATTTTTTTAAAAAAAGTAAGTAGGATGTCTGTTGTTGATACTTGAAAGATAGTTTAAATGTTTTAAAGATATAAAAATAATTTTTTTAAAAAAATAAATAGAATCTCTGTGTCTGATACTTGAAAGATAGTTTGAATGTTTTAAAAATATAAAAATAATTCTTTTTAAAAAAATAAAGTAGAATCTTTGTGTCTGATACTAGAAAGATAGCTTGAAGGATTTATAATAGAAAAAAAATATTTTTTTAAAAAAAATAAGTAGGATCTCTATTTCTGATACTTGAATGATAGTTTCAATGTTTTAAAATTATGAAAACAACTTTTTAAAAAAATTAGTAGGATCTCTGTTTCTAATAGTTGATTGATAGTTTAAATGACTGAAAATTATAAAAATAATTTTTTTTAAAAAGTAAGTAGGATGTCTGTTGCTGATACTGGAAAGATAGTTTAAATGTTTTAAACTTATAAAAATAGTTTTTTTCAAAAAATAAGTACAATCTCTATGTTTGATACTAGAAAGATAGTTTGAATGTTTTAAAAATGTAAAAATAATATTTTTTTTAAAAGTAAGTAGAATCTCTTTGTCTGATACTAGAAAGATAGTTTGAAGGTTTTATAATTGAAAAAATATTTTTTTTTAAATGTAAGTAGGATCTCTGTTTATGATACTTGAATGATAGTTTTCATGTTTTAAAATTATAAAAATAATTTTTTTTTATAAAAAGTAAGTAGGATCTCTGTTTCAGATAGTTGAATGATAGTTTAAATGTTTTAAAATTATAAAAATAATTTTTATTAAAAAAGTAAGTAGAATCTCTCTGTCTCATACTTGAATGATAGTTTAAATGTTGTAATATTATAAAAATAAATTTTTTTTTTTAAAAAGTAAGTATGATCTCTGTTTCTGATACTTGAATGATGGTTTAAATGTTTACAAAGTATGAAAATAATTTTTTTTAAAAAAAGTAAGTAGTATCTCTGTTTCTGATAGTTGAAAGATGGTTTAAATGTTTTTAAATTATTAAAATATATTTTTTAAAAAAGTAAATAGGATCTCTGTTTTTGATACTTGAATGATGCTTTAAATGTTTTAAAATTATAAAAATAGTTTTTTTAATAAAGTAAGTAGGATCTCTGTTTCTGATACTTGAAAGATAATTAAATGCTTTAAAATTATAATAATAATTTTTTAAAAAAAAAATAAGTAAGATCTCTGTGTCTGATACTAGAAAGATAACTTGAAGGTTTTATAATTGAAAAAATAATTTTTTAAAAAAAATTAGTAGTATCTATGTTTCTCCAACTTGAAAGATATTTTAAATGTTTTAAAATTATAAAAATAATTTTTTTAAAAAAAGTATGTAGAATTTATCTGTTAGATATTTGAAAGATAGTTCAAATGTTATCAAATTATAAAAATATTTTTTTTAAAAAAAATAACGAGTATCTCTGTTTCTGATACTTGAAAGATAGTTTAAATGATTTCAATTTACAAAAATAATTTTTTTAAAAAAGTAAGTGGCATATCAGTTTCTGATACTTGAAAGATAGTTTAAATGTTTTAGAAATATAAAAACAATTTTTTAAAAAAAATTAGTAGGATGTATGTTTCTAATAGTCGATTGATAGTTCAAATGAATGAAAATTATAAAAATAATTTTTTAAAAAAAGTAAGTAGGATGTCTGTTGTTGATACTTGAAAGATAGTTTAAATGTTTTAAAGATATAAAAATAAATTTTTTAAAAAAATAAATAGAATCTCTGTGTCTGATACTTGAAAGATAGTTTGAATGTTTTAAACATATAAAAATAATTTTTTTAAAAAAATAAAGTAGAATCTTTGTGTCTGATACTAGAAAGATAGCTTGAAGGATTTATAATAGAAAAAAAATATTTTTTAATAAAAAATAAGTAGGATCTCTATTTCTGATACTTGAATGATAGTTTCAATGTTTTAAAATTATGAAAACAACTTTTTAAAAAAATTAGTAGGATCTCTGTTTCTAATAGTTGATTGATAGTTTAAATGACTGAAAATTATAAAAATAAATTTTTTTAAAAAGTAAGTAGAATGTCTGTTGCTGATACTGGAAAGATAGTTTAAATGTTTTAAATTTATAAAAATAGTTTTTTTCAAAAAATAAGTGGAATCTCTGTGTTTGATACTTGAAAGATAGTTTGCATGTTTTAAAAATATAAAAATAATATTTATTTTAAAAAGTAAGTAGAATCTCTTTGTCTGATAGTAGAAAGATAGTTTAAAGGTTTTATAATTGAAAAAAATATTTTTTTTAAATGTAAGTAGGATCTCTGTTTATGATACTTGAATGATAGTTTTCATGTTTTAAAATTATAAAAATAATTTTTTTTATAAAAAGTAAGTAGGATCTCTGTTTCAGATAGTTGAATGATAGTTTAAATGTTTTAAAATTATAAAAATAATTTTTATTAAAAAAGTAAGTAGAATCTCTCTGTCTCATACTTGAATGATAGTTTAAATATTGTAATATTATAAAAATAATTTTAAAAAAAAAAAGATAAGTAGGATCTCTGTTTCTGATACTTAAATGATACTTTAAATATTTTAAAATTATAAAAATAATTTTTTAAAAAAAAATAAATAGGATCTCTGTTTCTGATATTTGAAAGATGGTTTAAAGGTTTACAAAGTATGAAAATAATTTTTTTAAAAAAAAATAAGTAGTATCTCTGTTTCTAATTCTTGAAAGATAGTTTAAATGTTTTCAAATTACAAAAATATTTTTTTAAAAAACGTAAGTTGCATATTAGTTTCTAATACTTGAAAGATAGTTTAAATGTTTTAGAAATATAAAAACAATTTTTAAAAAAAAATTAGTAGGATGTATGTTTCTAATAGTCGATTGATAGTTTGAATGAATGAAAATTATAAAAATAATTTTTTAAAAAAAGTAAGTAGGATGTCTGTTGTTGATACTTCAAAGATAGTTTAAATGTTTTAAAAATATAAAAATAATTTTTTAAAAAAAATAAATAGAATCTCTGTGTCTGATACTTGAAAGATAGTTTGAATGTTTTAAACATATAAAAATAATTTTTTTAAAAAAAAATTAAAGTAGAATCTCTGTGTCTGATACTAGAAAGATAGTTTGAAGGATTTATAATAGAAAAAAATATTTTTTTAAGAAAAATAAGTAGGATCTCTATTTCTGATACTTGAATGATAGTTTCAATGTTTTAAAATTATAAAAACAACTTTTTAAAAAAATTAGTAGGATCTCTGTTTCTAATAGTTGATTGATAGTTTAAATGACTGAAAATTATAAAAATAAATTTTTTAAAAAAGTAAGTAGGATGTCTGTTGCTGATACTTGAAAGATAGTTTAAATGTTTTAAACTTATAAAAATAATTTTTTTCAAAAAATAAGTAGAATCTCTGTGTCTGATACTTGAAAGATAGTTTGAATGTTTTAACAATGGAAAAATAATATTTTTTAAAAAAAGTAAGTAGAATCTCTTTGTCTGATAGTAGAAAGATAGTTTGAAGGTTTTATAATTGAAAAAATAATTTTTTTTTTATAAAAAGTAAGTACGATCTCTGTAAAATTATAAAAATAATTGTTTAAAAAAAGTAAGTAGAATCTGCGTGTCTGATACTTGAAACATAGTTTGAATGTTTTAAAAATGTAAAAATAATTTTTTTAAAAAAAAAAGTAAGCAAAATCTCTGTTTCTGATACTAGAAAGATAGTTTGAAGGTTTTATAATTGAGAAAATAATTTTTTTTAAAATGTAAGTAGGATCTCTGTTTCTAATACTTGAATGATTGTTTCAAAGTTTTAAAATTATAAAAATATTTTTTTAAAAAAAAATTAGAATCTCTGTGTCTGATACTTGAATGATAGTTTAAATTTTTTCAAACTATAAAAATAGTTTTTTTAAAAAAAAATAAGTAGGATCTCTGTTTATGGTACTTGGATGATAGCTTCAATGTTTTCGAATTATAAAAATAATTTTTTAAAAAAAAATAAGCAGGATCTCTGTTTCAGATAGTTGAATGATAGCTTCAATGTTTTAAAATTATAAAAATAATTAAAAAAAAAAAAACAAAGTAAGTAGAATCTCTGTTTCTGATACTAGAAAGATAGTTTGAAGATTTTATAATTGAAAAAATAATTTTTTAAAAAAAGTAAGTAGGATCTCTGTTTTTGATACTTGAATGATAGTTTCGATGTTTTCAAATTATAAAAATAATTTTTTAAAAAAATAAGCAGGATCTCTGTTTCAGATAGTTGAATGATAGTTTAAATGTTTTAAAATTATAAAAATAATTAAAAAAAAAAAAACAAAGTAAGTTGAATCTCTGTTTCTGATACTAGAAAGATAGTTTGAAGCTTTTATAATTGAAAAAATAATTTTTTAAAAAAAGTAAGTAGGATCTCTGTTTTTGATACTTGAATGATAGTTTTGATATTTTCAAATTATAAAAATAATTTTTTAAAATAATAAGCAGGATCTCTGTTTCAGATAGTTGAATGATAGTTTAAATGTTTTAAAATTATAAAAATAATTAAAAAGAAAAAAACAAAGGAAGTAGAATCTCTGTTTCTGATACTAGAAAGATAGTTTGAAGCTTTTATAATTGAAAAAATAATTTTTTTAAAAAAGTAGGTAGAATCTCTGTTTTTGATACTTGAATGATAGTTTCGATGTTTTCAAATTATAAAAATAATTTTTTTAAAAAAAAATAAGTAGAATCTCTGTTTCTGATACTTGAAAGATGGTTTAAATATTTTAAAAATATAAAACAATTTTTAGAAAAAAATTAAAAGGATCTCTTGTTCTAATAGTCGATTGATAGTTTAAATGACTTAAAATTATAATTTTTTTAAAAACAAAAGTGAGTAGAATGTTTGTGTCTGTTACTTGAAAGATATTTTGAATGTTTTAAAAATGTAAAAATAATATTTTTTTTTTAAAAAAGTAAGTAGAATCTCCGAGTCTGATACTAAAAAGATAGTTTGAAGGTTTTATAATTGAGAAATTTTTTTTTATAAAAAGTAAGTAGGATCTCTGTTTCTGATACTTGAATGATTGTTTAAACATTTTAAAATTATAAAATTATTTTTTAAAAAAAATAAGTAGAATCTCTGTGTGTGATACTTGAATGATAGTTTAAATTTTTTCAAACTATAAAAATAATTTTTTTTCAAAAAAAGTAAGTAGGATCTCTGTTTATAATAAAAAAAAGTAAGTAGTTTCTCTGTTTCTGATACTTGAAAGATAGTTTCAATGTTCTAATATTATAAAAATATTTTTTTAAAGAAAAAGTAAGTAGAATCTGTGTCTGATACTTGAAAGATAGTTTTAAGGTTTTAAAATTAAAAAAAAAATTGTTTAAAAAGAGTAATTGGTATCTCTATTTCTGATACTTAAATGTTAGTTTAAAAGTTTTAAAGCTATAAAAATAATTTTTTTTATATAAAAGTAGGTAGAATCTGTGTTTCTGATACTTGAAAGATAGTTTAAATGTTTTAAAATTATAAAAATAATTTTTTAAAAAAAATAAGTAGTATCTTTGTTTGTGATACTTGAAAGATAGTTTCAATGTTCTAATATTATTAAAATAATTTTTTTAAAAAAAGTAAGTAGTATCTCTGTTTCTGATACTCGAATGTTAGTTTAAAAATTTTAAAATTCTAAAAATGATTTTTTAAAAAAAGTAAGTATGATATCTGTTTCTGAAACTTGATTGATTATTTAAATGGTTTAAAATTATAAAAGTAATTTTTTTAAAAAAATAAGGATTATCTCTGTTTCAGATACTTGAAAGATAGTTTTAATGTTCTAATATTATAAAAATAATTTTTTTAAAAAAAGTAAGTAGAATCTCTGTGTCTGATACTTGAAAGATAGTTTGGAGGTTTTAAAATTAAAAAAAATATTTTTTAAAAAAGAGTAAGTAGGATCTCTGTTTCTGATACATGAATATTAGTTTAAATATTTTGCAATTCTAAAATTGATTTTTTTAAAAAAAATAAGTATGATATCTGTTTCTGAAACTTGAGTGATTATTTAAATTCTTTAAAATTATAAAAACAAATTTTTAAAAAAAGTAAGTCGTATCTCTATTTGTGATACTTGAAAGATAGTTTCAATGTTCAAATATTATAAAAATAATTTTTTTAAATAAAGTAAGTGGAATCTCTGTGTCTGATACTTGAAAGATAGTTTGAATGTTTTAATATTATAATAAAAAAAATTTTAAAAAAATTAAGTAGTATGTATGTTTCTGATACTTGATAAATGGTTTCAATGTTTTAAAATTATAAAAATTATTTTTTTAAAAAAAAAGATGGTATGATATATGTTTCTGAAACTTGAATGATTGTTTAAATGTATTAAAAATTCAAAAATAATTTTTTTTAAAAAATACGTAAGATCTCTGTTGCTGATACTCGAAAGATACTTTAAATTTTTTAAAATTATAAAAATATTTTTTTAAAAAAAGTAAGTAGGATCTTTGTTTCTGAAACTTGAAAGATGATTTAAATGTTTTAAAATAATAAAAATAATTTTTATAAAAAAAATAAGTAGGATCTCTGTTCCTGATACTTGAAAGATGATTTAAATGTTTTAAAATAAAAAAAATAATTTTTATAAAAAAAGTAAGTAGGATCTATCTTTCTCCAATTTGAAAGATTTTTTTTAATGTTTTAAAATTATAAAAATATTTTTTTAAAAAAAAGTAAGTAGAATTTATGTGTCTGATAATTGAAAGATAGTTTAAATGTTTTAATATTATGATAATAATTTTTTTAAAAAAAGTATGTACGATATCTGTTTCAGATACTTGAAAGATAGTTTAAATGACTTAAAATTATAAAAATCAATATTTTAAAAAAGTAAGCAGTATCTCCTTTTCAGATTGTTGAATGATAGTTTAAAGGTTTTAAAATTATAAAAATATTTTTAAAAAAAAATATGTAGGATTTCTGTTTCTGAAGCTTGAAAGATAGTTTAAATATTTCAATATTATAAAAAGTATTTTTTAAAAAAAAAGTAGCATTTCAGTTTCTGATACATGAAAGATAGTA
The DNA here is from genome assembly GCA_018804465.1 of Populus tomentosa. Lineage (NCBI taxonomy): Eukaryota > Viridiplantae > Streptophyta > Magnoliopsida > Malpighiales > Salicaceae > Populus > Populus tomentosa. Next base: position 13,973,358 of record CM031995.1, read on the forward strand.
TCAGAAAACAATTTTTTTAAAAAAATTAGTAGGATCTCTGTTTCTGATACTTGAAAGATAGTTTAAATGTTTTAATATTATAAAAATAATTTTTTTAAAAAAAGTAAGTAGAATTTATGTGTCTGATATTTGAAAGATAGTTTAAATGTTTTAAAATTAAAAAAATAATTTTTGAAAAAAATAAGTTGGATCTCTGTTTTTTATACTTGAATCTTAGATTAATTATTTTAAAAATATAAAAATGATTTTTTTTAAAAAAAATAAGTATGATATATGTTTCTGAAACTTGAATGATTGTTTAAATGTTTTAAAATTACAAAAATAATTTGTTAAAAAAGTAAGTAGGATCTCTGTTTCTAATACTTGAAAGATGGTTTAAATATTTAAAAATAATTTTTATAAAAAAAAGTAAGTACGATCTATGTTTCTCTAACTTGAAAGATTTTTTAAATGTTTTAAAATTATAAAAATAATTTTTTTAAAAAAAAGTAAGTAGAATTTATGTGTCTAATACCTGAAAGATAATTTAAATGTTTTAATATTATTAAAATAATTTTTTTAAATAAAATTAAGTAGGATGCATGTTTCTGATACTTGAAAGATGGTTTAAATGTTTTAAAAATATAAAAATTATTTCTTTTAAAAAAAATTAAGTATGATATATGTTTTTAAAACTTGAATGATTGTTTAAATGTTTTAAAATTTAAACAAAATTTTTTTAAAAAAAATATGTAGGATCTTTGTTGCTGATACATGAAAGATAGTTTAAATGTTTTAAAATTGAAAAAATAATTTTTTAAAAAAAGTAAGTAAGATCTCTGTTTCTGAATCTTGAAAAATAGTTTAAATGTTATTATATTATACAAATAATTTTTTAAAAAAAGAAGTTGCATATCAGTTTCTGATAATTGAAAGATAGTTTAAATATTTTAAAATTATAAAAATAATTTAGTAAGATCTCTATTTCTCATAGTCAATTCATAGTTTAAATGACATAAAATTATAAAAATAGTATTTTTTAAAAAAGTAAGTAGGATCTTTATGTCTGATACTTGAAAGATAGTTTGAATGTTTTAAAAATATAAAAATATTTTTTTAAAAAAATGTAAGTAGAATCTCTGTGTCTGATACTTGAAAAATACTTTGAAGGTTTTAAAATTGAAAAAATAATTTTTTTAAAAAAATAAGTAGGATCTCTGTTTCTGATACTTGAAAGATGATTTAAATGTTTTAAAATGATAAAAATAATTTTTATAAAAAAAATAAGTAGGATCTATGCTTTTCCAACTTGAAAGATTTTTTTAATGTTTTAATATTATAAAAATAATTTTTTAAAAAAAAAAGTAAGTAGAATTTATGTGTCTGATACTTGAAAGATAGTTTGAAGGTTTTAAAATTAAAAAAATAATTTTTTAAAAAAAAATATGTAGGATCCCTATTTCTCATAGTGGATTCATAGTTTAAATGACTTAAAATTATAAAAATAAATATTTTAAAAAGTAAGTAGTATCTCTTTTTCAGATTGTTGAATGATAGTTTAAAGGTTTTAAAATTATAAAAATAATTTTTTTAAAAAAATAAGTAGAATCTCTGTGTCTGATACTTGAAAGATAGTTTGAAGGTTTTAAAATTGAAAAAATATTTTATTAAAAAAATATGGAGGATCTCTGTTTCTGAAACTTGAAAGATAGTTTAAATGTTTCAGTATTATAAAATTTATTTTTTAAAAAAAGTAGTAGCATATAAGTTTCTGATACTTAAAATATAGTTTGCATATTTTAAAAATATAAAAATAATTTTTTAAAAAAATATAAGTAGAATCTCTGTGTCTGATACTTGAAAAATACATTGAAGCTTTTAAAATTGAAAAAATAATTTTTTAAAAAAAGTAAGTAGGATCTTTGTTTCTGATACTTGAATGTTAGATTAATTGTTTTAGAAATACAAAAATGATTTTTAAAAAAAAAAAAAGTAAGTATGATATATCGTTTTGAAACTTAAAAGATTGTTTAAATGTTTTAAAAATGAAAAAATAATTTTTTTAAAAAAGTAAGGAGGATCTTTTTTTCTGATACTTGAAAGATGATTTAAATATTTTAAAATAATAAAAATAATTTTTATAAAAAACGTAAGTAGGATCTATGTTTCTCCAACTTGAAAGATTTTTTAAATGTTTTGAAATTATAAAAAAATTAAAAAAAATAAGTAGAATTTAAGTGTCTGATACTTGAAAGATAGTTGAAATGTTTTAACATTATAATAAAAAAAATTTTCAAAAAAATTAAGTAGGATGTATGTTTCTGATACTTGATAGATGGTTTAAATGTTTTAAAATTATAAAAATTATTTTTTTTTTTAAAAAAAAAAGATGGTATAATATATGTTTCTGAAACTTGAATGATTGTTTAGATGTATTAAAAATTCAAAAATAATTTTTTTAAAAAAATACGTAAGATCTCTGTTGCTGATACTTGAAAGATACTTTAAATGTTTTAAAATTATAAAAATATTTTTTTTAAAAAAAAGTAAGTAGAATCTCTGTTTCTGATACTTGAAAGATGATTTAAATGTTTTAAAATAATAAAAATAATTTTTATAAAAAAAAGAAATAGGATCTCTGTTCCTGATACTTGAAAGATGATTTAAATGTTTTAAAATAAAAAAAATAATTTTTATAAAAAAAGTAAGTAGGATATATCTTTCTCCAATTTGAAAGATTTTTTTAATGTTTTAAAATTATAAAAATAATTTTTTAAAAAAAAAATAAGTAGAATTTATTTGTCTGACAATTGAAAGATAGTTTAAATGTTTTAATATTATGATAATAATTTTTTTAAAAAAAGTAAGTAGGATATTTGTTTTAGATACTTGAAAGATAGTTTAAATGACTTAAAATTATAAAAATAAATATTTTAAAAAAGTAAGCAGTATCTCCTTTTCAGATTGTTGAATGATAGTTTAAAGCTTTTAAAATTATAAAAATATTTTTTTAAAAAAATAAGTAGAATCTCTGTGTCTGATACTTGAAAGATAGTTTGAAAGTTTTAAAATTGAAAAAAGATTTTTTTAAAAAACAATATGTAGGATCTCTGTTTCTGAAGCTTGAAAGATAGTTTAAATATTTTAATATTATAAAAATTATTTTTTTAAAAAAAAAAGTAGCATTTCAGTTTCTGATACATGAAAGATAGTATCAGAAAACAATTTTTTTAAAAAAATTAGTAGGATCTCTGTTTCTGATACTTGAAAGATAGTTTAAATGTTTTAATATTATAAAAATAATTTTTTAAAAAAAAGTAAGTAGAATTTATGTGTCTGATATTTGAAAGATAGTTTAAATGTTTTAAAATTAAAAAATAATTTTTGAAAAAAATAAGTTGGATCTCTGTTTTTTATACTTGAATCTTAGATTAATTATTTTAAAAATATAAAAATGATTTTTTTAAAAAAAAATAAGTATGATATATGTTTCTGAAACTTGAATGATTGTTTAAATGTTTTAAAATTATACAAATAATTTTTTAAAAAAGTAAGTAGGATCTCTGTTTCTAATACTTGAAAGATGGTTTAAATATTTAAAAATATTTTTTATAAAAAAAAGTAAATAGGATCTATATTTCTCTAACTTGAAAATTTTTTTAAATGTTTTAAAATTATAAAAATAATTTTTTTAAAAAAAAAGTAAGTAGAATTTATGTGTCTGATACCTGAAAGATAATTTAAATGTTTTAATATTATTAAAATAATTTTTTTAAAAAAAAAATTAAGCAGGATGAATGTTTCTGATACTTGAAAGATGGTTTAAATGTTTTAAAAATATAAAAATTATTTTTTTTCAAAAAAAGTAAGTATGATATATGTTTTTAAAACTTGAATGATTGTTTAAATGTTTTAAAATTTAAACAAATTTTTTTAAAAAATAATACATAGGATCTATGTTGCTGATACATGAAAGATAGTTTAAATGTTTTAAAATTAAAAAAATAATTTTTTAAAAAAAGTAAGTAGGATCTCCGTTTCTAAAACTTGAAAGATAGTTTAAATGTTATTATATTATACAAATAATTTTTTAAAAAAGTAAGTAGGATCTCTGTTTCTAAATCTTGAAAGATAGTTTAAATGTTATTATATTATACAAATAATTTTTTAAAAAAAGAAGTTGCATATCAGTTTCTGATAATTGAAAGATAGTTTAAATATTTTAAAATTATAAAAATAATTTAGTAAGATCTCTATTTCTCATAGTCAATTCATAGTTTAAATGACATAAAATTATAAAAATAGTATTTTTAAAAAAAATAAGTAGGATCTTTATGTCTGATACTTGAAAGATAGTTTGAATGTTTTAAAAATATAAAAATAATTTTTTAAAAAAATATAAGTAGAATCTCTGTGTCTGATACTTGAAAAATACTTTGAAGGTTTTAAAATTGAAAAAATAATTTTTATAAAAAAGTAAGTAGGATCTATGTTTTTCCAACTTGAAAGATTTTTTTAATGTTTTAATATTATAAAAATAATTTTTTTAAAAAAAAAAGTAAGTAGAATTTATGTGTCTGATACTTGAAAGATAGTTTAAATGTTTTAATATTATAATAATAATTTTTGAAAAAAAAAAGTAGCATATCTGTTTCAGATACTTGAAAGATAGTTTAAAAGTTTTAAAATTATAAAAATAAATATTTTAAAAAAGTAAGCAGTATCTCTTTTTCAGATTGTTGAATGATAGTTTAAAGGTTTTAAAATTAAAAAAATATTTTTTTAAAAAAAATATGTAGGATCCCTATTTTTCATGGTGGATTCATAGTTTAAATGACTTAAAATTATAAAAATAAATATTTTAAAAAGTAAGTAATATCTCTTTTTCAGATTGTTGAATGATAGTTTAAAGGTTTTAAAATTATAAAAAAAATTTAAAAAAAATAAGTAGAATCTATGTGTCTGATACTTGAAAGATAGTTTGAAGGATTTAAAATTGAAAAAATATTTTTTTAAAAAAAATATGGAGGATCTCTGTTTCTGAAAGTTGACAGATAGTTTAAATGTTTTAGTATTATAAAAATTATTTTTAAAAAAAAGTAGTAGCATATAAGTTTCTGATACTTAAAAGATAGTTTGAATATTTTAAAAATATAAAAATAATTTTTTAAAAAAATATAAGTAGAATCTCTGTGTCTGATACTTGAAAAATACATTGAAGGTTTTAAAATTGAAAAAATAATTTTTTAAATAAAGTAAGTAGGATCTCTGTTTCTGATACTTGAATGTTAGATTAATTGTTTTAGAAATACAAAAATGATTTTTTTAAAAAAATAAGTATGATATATCTTTTTGAAACTTGAATGATTGTTTAAATGTTTTAAAATTGAAAAAATAATTTTTTAAAAAAAATAAGGAGGATCTCTGTTTCTGATACTTGAAAGATGATTTAAATGTTTTAAAATAATAAAAATAATTTTTATAAAAAACGTAAGTAGGATCTATGTTTCTCCAACTTGAAAGATTTTTTAAATGTTTTAAAATTAAAAAAAAATTAAAAAAAAATAAGTAGAATTTAAGTGTCTGATACTTGAAAGATAGTTTAAATGTTTTAATATTATAATAAAAAAAAAATTCAAAACAATTAAGCAGGATGTATGTTTCTGATACTTGATAGATGGTTTAAATGTTTAAAAATTACAAAAATTATTTTTTTTTAAAAAAAAAGATGGTATGATATATGTTTCTGAAACTTGAATGATTGTTTAGATGTATTAAAAATTCAAAAATATTTTTTTAAAAAAATACGTAAGATCTCTGTTGCTGATACTTGAAAGATACTTTAAATGTTTCAAAATTATAAAAATATTTTGTTAAAAAAAGTAAGTAGAATCTCTGTTTCTGATACTTGAAAGATGATTTAAATGTTTTAAAATAATAAAAATAATTTTTATAAAAAAAATAAGTAGGATCTCTGTTTCTGATACTTGAAAGATGATTTAAATGTTTTAAAATAAAAAAATAATTTTTATAAAAAAAGTAAGTAGGATCTATCTTTCTCCAACTTGAAAGATTTTTTTAATGTTTTAAAATTATAAAAATAATTTTTTTAAAAAAAGTAAGTAGAATTTATGTGTCTGATAATTGAAAAATAGTTTAAATGTTTTAATATTATGATAATAATTTTTTTAAAAAAAGTAAGTAGGATATTTGTTTTAGATACTTGAAAGATAGTTTAAATGACTTAAAATTATAAAAATAAATATTTTAAAAAAGTAAGCAGTATCTCCTTTTCAGATTGTTGAATGATAGTTTAAAGGTTTTAAAATTATAAAAATATTTTTTTAAAAAAATAAGTAGAATCTCTTTGTCTGATACTTGAAAGATAGTTTAAAAGTTTTAAAATTGAAAAAAGATTTTTTTAAAAAAAATATGTAGGATCTCTGTTTCTGAAGCTTGAAAGATAGTTTAAATATTTCAATATTATAAAATTTTTTTTTTTAAAAAAAGTAGCATTTCAGTTTCTGATACATGAAAGATAGTATCAAAAAACAATTTTTAAAAAAAAAATTAGTAGGATCTCTGTTTCTGATACTTGAAAGATAGTTTAAATGTTTTAATATTATAAAAATAATTTTTTAAAAAAAGTAAGTAGAATTTATGTGACTGATATTTGAAAGATAGTTTAAATGTTTTAAAATTAAAAAAATAATTTTTGAAAAAAATAAGTTGGATCTCTGTTTTTTATACTTGAATCTTAGATTAATTATTTTAAAAATATAAAAATGATTTTTAAAAAAAAAATTAATATGATATATGTTTCTGAAACTTGAATGATTGTTTAAATGTTTTAAAATTATAAAAATAATTTTTTAAAAAAGTAAGTAGGATCTCTGTTTCTAATACTTGAAAGATGGTTTAAATATTTAAAAATAATTTTTTTAAAAAAAAGTAAGTAGAATCTCTGTTTCTGATACTTGAAAGATAGTTTAAATGTTTTAATATTACAAAAATAATTTTTTTAAAAAAAGTGAGTAGAATCTCTGTTGCTGATACTTGAAAGATAGTTTAAATGTTTTAATATTATTAAAATTATTTTTTTAAAAAAAGTGGGTAGAATCTTTGTTTCTGATACATGAAGGATAGTTTAAATGTTTTAAAATTATAAAAATAATTTTTTAAAAAAGTAAGTAGAATCTCTTTTTCTGATTGTTGAATGATAGTTTAAAGGTTTTAAAATTATACAAATAATTTTTTTAAAAAAAGTAAGTTGAATCTCTGTGTCTGATACTTGAAAGATAGTTTGAAGGTTTTAAAATTAAAAAAATAATTTTTTAAAAAAAATATGTAGGATCCCTATTTCTCATAGTCGATTCATAGTTTAAATGACTTAAAATTATAAAAATAAATATTTTAAAAAAGTAAGTAGTATCTCTTTTTCATATTGTTGAATGATAGTTTAAAGGTTTTAAAATTATAAAAATAATTTTTTAAAAAAAGTAAGTAGAATCTCTGTATCTAATACTTGAAAGATAGTTTGAAGGTTTTAAAATTGAAAAAATATATTTTTAAAAAATATATGGAGGATCTCTGTTTCTGAAACTTGAAATATAGTTTAAATGTTTCAGTATTATGAAAATTATTTTTTAAAAAATGTAGTAGCATATAAGTTTCTGATACTTAAAAGATAGTTTAAATATTTTAAAAATATAAAAATAATTTTTTTAAAAAATATAAGTAGAATCTCTGTGTCTGACACTTGAAAAATACTTTGAAGGTTTTAAAATTGAAAAAATAATTTTTTAAAAAAAGTAAGTAGGATCTCTGTTTCTGATACTTGAAGGTTTTAAAATTATAAAAATAATTTCTTAACAAAAGTTTGAAGGTTTTGAGATTGAAAAAAAAAATTTTAAAAATAAGTAGGATCTCTGTTTCTGATACTTGAAGGATGGTTTAAATGTTTAAAATAATAAAAATAATTTAAATAAAAAAATTAAGTAGAATCTCTTGTTATGATTCATCTATGTTTCTAATACTTGAATGATAGTTTAAATGTTTTAATATTATTTAAAATTATGAAAATAATTTTTTTAAAAAAGTAAGTAGAATCTCTATTGATGTTACTTGAAAGATAGTCTAAATATTTTTAAATTATAAAAATAATTTTTTTAAAAAAAAAAAGTAAGTAGAATCTCTGTGTATGATACTAGAAAGTTAGTTTGAAGGTTTTAAAATTGAAAAAATAATTTTTTAAAAAAAAAATAAGTATGATCTCTGTTTCTGATATTTGAAAGATGGTTTAAATGTTTTAAAATAATAAAAATAATTTTTTTTAACAAGTAAGTAGGATGTTTGTTTCTGATACTTGAATGGTAGTTTAAATGTTTTAAAATCAAAAAAATAATTTTTTAAAAAAAGTAAGTAGGATCTCTGTTTCTAAAACTTGTAAGATAGTTTAAATGTTTTAAAATTATAAAAATTATTTTTTAAAAAAAGTAAGTACGATCTCTATTAATGATACTTGAAAGATAGTCTAAATGTTTTTAAATTATAAAAATAATTTCTTAAAAAAAAGTAAGCAGGATCTCTTTGTCTGATACTTGAAAGATAGTTTAAATGTTTTAATGTTATAAAAATAACTTTTTCTAAAAAAAAAAGTTAGTAGGATCTATGTTTCTGATACTTGAAAGGTAATTTTAATGTTCAAAATATTTTTTCTAAAAAAGTAAGTAGAATCTCTGTGTCGATACTTGAAAGATAGTTTGAAGGTTTTAAAATTGAAAAAATAATTTTTTTTTTTTAAAAAGTAGAATCTGTGTTTCTAATACTTAAAGAATGATTTAAATGTTTTAAAATAATAAAAAAAATTTATATAAAAAAAATAAATAGTATCTCAGTTTCTGATTCATTCATGTTTCTAATATTTAAATGATAGTTTAAATGTTTTAAAATTATGAAAATAATTTTTTAAAAAAGTGAGTACGATCTCTATTGCTGATACTTGAAAGATAGTCTAAATATTTTAAAATTAAAAAAATAATTTTTTTAAAAAAGTAACTATGATCTTAGTTTCTAATGCTTGAAAGATACTTTGAAGGTTTTAAAATAATAAAAATAATTTATATTCAAAAAAGTAAGTAGGATCTATGTTTCTCCAACTTGAAAGATAGTTTAAATATTTTAAAATTATAAAAATAATTTAATAAAAAAAATAAGGAGTATCTCTGTTTCTGATAGTTGCTTGATAGTTTAAATGTTTTAAAATTATAAAAATAATTTTTTAAAAAAAGTAAGTAGAATCTCCGTGTCTGATACTTGAAAGATAATTTAAATTTAATATTATAAAAATGATTTTTTAAAAAAAGGTAAGTAGAATCTCTGTTTCTAATAATTGAAAGATAGTTTAAATGTCCAAAATAATTTTTCTAAAAACGTTACTAGAATCACTGTGTCGATACTTGAAAGATAGTTTGAAAGTTTTATAATTGAATAAATAATTTTTTTAAAAATGTAAGTACGATCTCTGTTTCTGATACTTGAAAGATAATTTAAATGTTCAAAATAATTTTTCTAAAAGTTAGTAGAATCTCAGTGTCAATACTTGAAAGAAAGTTTGAACGTTTTAAAATTAAAAAAAATAATTTTTTAAAAAAAGTAAATAGGATCTCTGTTTCTAAAACTTGTAAGATAGTTTAAATGTTTTAAAATTATAAAAACATTTTTTTAAAAAAAGTAAGCAGGATCTCTTTGTCTGATACTTGAAAAATAGTTTAAATGTTTTATAATTACAAAAATAAATTTTTTAAATAAGTGAGCAGGATCTCTGTTTCTGATACTTGAATAATAGTTTAAATATTTTAAAATTATACAAATAGTTTTTTAAAAAAGTAAGTAAGAGCTCTATTACTAATACTTGAAAGATAGTCTAAATATTTTTAAATTATAAAAATATTTCTTTAAAAAAAGTAAGTAGAATCTCTATGTCTGATACTTGAAAGATAGTTTGAAGGTTTTA
>CM031995.1:13983851-14204166 GCA_018804465.1 Populus tomentosa
ATAGTTACTTTTTTTGGTGAATTATTTTTAGAATTTTAAAACTTTTATAAAGTACTTCGTTTATCATAAACAGACATAATACTTACTTTATATATATATATATATATATATATATATATATATATATATTTACAATTTTAAAACCTTTACAATATACTTCTTTTATCATAACCAGAAATGCTACTTACATTTTTTTTTTGTAAATTATTTTTAGAATTTTTAAACTGTTATACTATCATTCAAGTATCATAAACAGAAATGCTAATTACTTTTTTTATATATTATTTTTATAATTAAAAAACATTTACATCATACCTAATTTATCATAAACAGAGATAATACTTACTTTTTATATAAATTATTTTTAGAATTTTAAAACATTTATACTATCATTCAAGTATCATAAACAAAAATGCTAACTACTTTTTTAATATATTATTTTTATAATTTAAAAACATTTATATTATACCTAATTTATCATAAACGGAGATAATACTTACTTTTTATATAAATTATTTTTAGAATTTTAAAACTTTTATAATATCATTCAAGTATTATAAATAGAAATGCTAATAACTTTTTTGTATATATTATTTTTATAATTTGAAAATATTTAGAATATACTTCATTTATCAAAAACAGAAAAGCTACTTATTTTTTTATAAAAATATTTTTAGAATTTGAAAAATTTTATACTATCATTCCAGTATCATAAGCAGAAATGCTAATTACTTTTTTGATATATTACTTTTCTAATTTGATACTATTTATATTATATTTCATTTATCATAAACAGAAATAATAGTTACTTTTTTTGTGAATTATTTTTATAATTTTAAAACTTTTATACTATCAACCAAGTATCATAAACAGAAATACTAATTACTTTTTTTATATATTATTTTTATAATTTAAAAACATTTACATTATACCTAATTTATAATAAACAGAGATAAAACTTACTTTTTTATAAATTATTTTTTGAGTTTTAAAACTTTTATACTATCGTTCAAGTATCAAAAACAAAAAAGCTAATTACTTTTTTTATATATTGTTTTTATAATTTGAAAACACTTACATTATACTTCATTTATAATAACCAGAAATGCTACTTACTTTTTTTTTAAAAAAAATTACTTTTAGAATTTTAAAACTTTTAAAATATCATTCAAGTATAATAAACAGAAATGCTAATTATATTTTTTCATTATTATTTTTATATTTTGAAAACCTTTATGATGTTCTTCATTTATCATAAAAAGAAATAATAATTACATTTTTTTTATAAATTATTTTTATTATTTTAAAACCTTTATATATCATTCAAATATCATAGACAAAAAAGTTAATTATTTTTTTTACATATTATTTTTATAATTTGAAAACATTTACAGTATTCTTCATTTATAATAACCAGAAATGCTACTTTCTTTTTTAAAAAAATTATTTTTAGAATTTGAAAAATTTTATACTATCATTCCAGTATCATAAGCAAAAATGCTAATTACTTTTTAGATATATTATTTTTATAATTTGATACCATTTATATTATACTTCATTTATCATAAATAGAAATAATAGTTACTTTTTTTTGTGAATTATTTTTATAATTTTAAAACTTTTATAAAGTACTTCGTTTATCATAAACAGACATAATACTTACTTTATATATATATAAATTATATTTACAATTTTAAAACCTTTACAATATACTTCTTTTATCATAACCAGAAATGCTACTTATATATTTTTTTTTTGTAAATTATTTTTAGAATTTTTAAACTTTTTACTATCATTCAAGTATCATAAACAGAAATGCTAATTACTTTTTTTATATATTATTTTTATAATTTGAAAACATTTACATCATACCTAATTTATCATAAACGGAGATAATACTTACTTTTTATATAAATTATTTTTAGAATTTTAAAATATTTATACTATCATTCAAGTATCATAAACATAAATGCTAACTACCTTTTTAATATATTATTTTTATAATTTGAAAACATTTACATTATACCTATTTTATCATAAACGGAGATAATACTTACTTTTTATATAAATTATTTTTAGAATTTTAAAACTTTTATAATATCATTCAAGTATCATAAAAAGAAATGCTAATAACTTTTTTTTATATATTATTTTTATAATTTGAAAACATTTAGAATATACTTCATTTATCAAAAACAGAAAAGCTACTTATTTTTTTAAAAAATTATTTTTAGAATTTTAAAAATTTTATACTATCATTCCAGTATCATAAGCAGAAATGCTAATTACTTTTTAGATATATTATTTTTATAATTTGATACCATTTATATTATACTTCATTTATCATAAATAGAAATAATAGTTACTTTTTTTTGTGAATTATTTTTATAATTTTAAAACTTTTATACTATCATTCAAGTATCATAAACAGAAATACTAATTACTTTTTATATATATTATTTTTATAATTTAAAAACATTTACATTATACCTAATGTATAATAAACAGAGATAAAACTTACTTTTTTATAAATTATTTTTGGAGTTTTAAAACTTTTATACTATCGTTCAAGTATCAAAAACAAAAAAAGCTAATTACCTTTTTTATATATTGTTTTTATAATTTGAAAACACTTACATTATACTTCATTTATAATAACCAGAAATGCTACTTACTTTTTTTAAAAAAATTATTTTTAGAATTTTAAAACTTTTAAAATATCATTCAAGTATAATAAACAGAAATGCTAATTATATTTTTTCTTTATTATTTTTATATTTTGAAAACCTTTATGATGTTCTTCATTTATCATAAAAAGAAATAATACTTATATTTTTTTTATAAATTATTTTTATTATTTTAAAACCTTTATATATCATTCAAGTATCATAGACAAAAAAGTTAGTATATCGGGGGTGACATAGCATCATAAGTCAAATTTGATCTTATTTTGATATTGTTTGCTTGCGATTTTCATTCGAGGTTCAATTCTGCCTCAGAAAAACAACTCTTGGTGAGCCATAAGAAAAACCACCTCGGAATCAATTAAAAATTCAAATTCAGTATATCCTGGTGACATAGCATAATATGTCAAATTTGATCTTATTCTGATATTGCTTGCTTGCAATTTTTATTCGAGGTTCAATTCTGCTGCAGAAACACAATTGTTGGTGAACCATAAGAAAGCCACCTCAGAATCAATTTAAACTTCATATGCAGTATATCAGTGGTGACATAGTGTCATATGTCAAATTTGGTCTTATTATGATGTTGTTTGCTTGCGATTTTCATTCGAGGTTCAATTCTGCCGCAGAAACACAACTCTTAGTGAACCATATGCAAACTACCTTAGAATCAATTGAAACTTCAAATTCAGTATATCAGGGGTGACATTGCATCGTACATCAAATTTGGTCTTTTTATGATATTGTTTGCTTGTGAATTTCATTCAAGGTTCAATTCTGCCGCAGAAACACCACTCTTCACGAACCATATGCAAACCACCTTAGAATCAATTGAAACTTCAAAAGCAATATATCAGGAGTGACATAGCATCCTATATAAATTCCGGTCTTATTCTAATAATGTTTGCTTGTGATTTTCATTCGAGGTTCAATTCTGTCGCAGATACACAACTCTTGGTGAACCATACGCAAACCACCTTAGAATCAATTGAAACTTCTTATTCAGTATATTGGGGGTGACATAGCATCATATGTCAAATTAGGTCTTATTATGATCTTGTTTGCTTGCGATTTTTTTAATTCGAGGTTCAATTCTGCCGCAGAAATAAAACTCTTGGGGAACCATAAGAAAATCACCTGGAAATCAATTGAAACTTCATATTTAGTATATCGGGGCTGACATAGCATCATATATCAATTTTGGTCTTATTCTGACTTTGTTTGCTTGCGATTTTCGTTCGAGGTTCAATTCTGCCGTAGAGACACAACTCTTGGTGAACCGCTTCAGAATCAATTGAAACTTCATATTCTATATATCGGTGGTGACATAGCATCATATGTCAAATTAGGTCTTATAATGATCTTGTTTGCTTGCGAATTTCATTAAAGGTTCAATTCAGCTGCAGAAACACCACTCTTCGTGAACCATATGCAAAACACGTTATAATCAATTAAAACTTCTTATTCATTATATCAGGGGTGACATAGCATTATATGTCAATTTTGGTCTTATTCTGGTAGTGTTTGCTTGCGAATTTCATCCAATGTTCAATTCTGCAGCAGAAACACAACTTTTGGTGAACCATAAGAAAACCACCTCTGACTCAAATAAAACTTCATATTCAGTATATCTGGGGTGACATAGCATCATATATCAAGTTTGGTCTTATTATAATCTTACTTGCTTATGATTTTCATTCGAGGTTCAAATCTGCCATAGAAACACATCTCATAGTGAACCATAGGCAAACCACTTGAGAATCAAATGAAACTTCATATTCGGTATATTAGGGGTGAAATAACATCATATGTCAAATTGGGTCTTATTACGATATTGTTTGCTTGCGATTTTCATTCGAGGTTCAATTCTGCCGCAAAAACACCACTCTTGATGAACCATATGCAAACCACCTCAGAATCAATTGAAACTTCAAATGCAATATATCGGGGGTGATATAGCATCCTATGTAAATTCAGTCTTATTCTAATATTGTTTGCTTGTGATTTTTATTTGAGATTCAATTCTGCCGCAAAAACACCACTCTTAGTGAACCATATACAAACCACCTTAGAATCAATTGAAAGTTCATATTCAGTATATCATAAATGACATAGCATTATATGTCAAATTTGGTCTTAATCTTTTATTGTTTGCTTGCGATTTTCATTCGAGGTTCAATTTTGCCGCAGAAACACAACTCTTGGTGAGCCATAAGAAAACCACCTCGGAATCAATTGAAACTTCAAATTTAGTATATCAGGGGTGACATAGCATAATATGTCAAATTTGGTCTTATTCTGATATTGCTTGCTTGCGATTTTTATTCGAGGTTCAATTCTGCCATAGAAACATAACTGTTGGTGAACCATAAGAAAACCACCTCAGAATTAATTTAAACTTCATATTTTGTATATCAGGGGTGACATAGTGTCATATGTCAAATTTGGTCTTATTATGATGTTGTTTGCTTGCGATTTTCATTCGAGGTTCAATTCTGCTGCAGAAACACAACTCTTGGTGAATCATATGCAAACCACCTCGGAATCAATTGAAACTTCATATTAAATATATCAAGCATGACATAACATCATATGTCAAATTAGGTCTTATTATGATCTTGTTTCCTTGCGATTTTCATTTCGAGGTTCAATTCTACCGCAGAAACACTACTCTTGGTGAACCATACGCAAACCACCTTTGAATCAATTGAAACTTCATATTCAGTATATCGGGGGTGACATAGTTTAATATGTCAATGTCGGTCTTATTCTGATATTATTTGCTTGTGATTTTCATTTGAGGTTCAATTCTGCCATAGAAACACATCTCATAGTGAACCATAGGCAAACCACCTGAGAATCAAATGAAACTTCATATTCGGTATATCAGGGGTGAAATAGCATCATATGTCAAATTAGGTCTTATTACAATATTGTTTACTTGCGATTTTCATTCGAGGTTCAATTCTGCCGCAGAAACATAACTCTTGGTGAACCATAAGAAAACCATCTCGGAATCAATTGAAACTTCATATTCTGTATATTGGGGGTGACATAGCATCATATGTGAAATTTGGTCTTATTATGATATTATTTACTTGCGATTTTCATTCGAGGTTCAATTGAAATGCAGAAACACAACTCTTAGTGAACCATATGCAAACCACCTTAAAATCAATTGAAACTTCATATTCAATATATAGAGTGACATAGCATCACATCTCAAATTTGGTCTTATTCTGATATTGTTTTCTTGTGATTTTCATTCGAGGTTCAATTCTACCGTAGAAATATAACTCTTCGTGAACCATACGCAAACAACCTTAGAATCAATTGAAACTTCATATTCAGTATATCAAGTGTGAAATAGCATCATATATCAAATTTGGTCGATTTTCATTTGAGGTTCAATTCTGCCTCAGAAACACAACTCTTAGTGAACCATACACAAACCACCTTAGAATCAATTGAAACTTCATATTATGTGTATTGGGTATGAGAGCATCCCATATATTAAATTTGAGCTTATTTTGATATGGTTTTCTAGAGGTTTTAATTGGAGGTTCAATTTTGCAAACATATCACATACACGAGGTTTGGGTTGCTAGACATACTAGAACAACCTATAAATTGAGATTTGTTGTTTTCTTGGTATCCTAATATTATATATTAAATTCGTGGTCTTTTGGATTGTATTTGTTTTAGGTTCTAGAATCGGGTTTTGTCTTGCTATAACGGGTTTGTTTTGCATTGTCATTCAAAACTTGTTTTGTTTCTGTTGATTTCGTTCTTGCCATTATACTATCATCATATTTTGATATTTGGTTGTTGTTTGAGTCATGTTCATCACTTTTGCATTTGTTTGTTTTTTGATAACTTCTGGTCCAAACAAAAGTTAGATTCGTTATCTCGTGTCTAAATCAGTGTTCTTCCTGTTATAAACTCTATTCTTATCTTCATTGTCTTCTTCTTCTTGTTTTTTTTTCCTGTCTGTGTCATGTATTCACTAAGAAAGAGGGAACAGAGGATGATTGTAGATCAATGATGCGAAAAACTAAGCCATGGTTTGGGGTTTTAGAACGAGAAGTTGATAAGTGTAAAAGATTATTCTATGATCTTCAAGCTTCATGGGAAAAAGAGGTACAACACCAAAAGAATGAAAGACGAAGGAGAGCCGTTGTGGTTATCATTCAAAAGGATGTATACAAGTGGTTAGTACAGTGTGCTTATTGAAATTCTTGTCAGTCACTACTATATAGTGTTATTGGAGAAAGGTGTTAGCAATAAGGGCTTTTTGAAGGTTTAAACAAGAGGCTACTAAAGTCGTTATTAATCCTATTCAAGATTCGAGGGCAAATATTCTTGAAGAGGGAGGGAATGATATGGTTCAGCCTTGTGATACGACCCAAATAAGGTCAGATTCAGATTTTGGCGTAAAAAGCACAACAGTCCAGGTTCACTGCAACAGTCATAATTTTCAATCTGACTGTTGGATCAAGGTAATATTTTACGTGGACTCTCCAGACATGTTTGCCTACCTTGGGTTAAAAATTTAGGTTAATCAGAGTTCGGGAAGGTACCACAATATTGGTCAACAAAGGCTGTATGAATTTTATTATTTACTTTCCATTTGACCCGTGGACTTCCTTATTTGATTAGGATTCTTTTCCTACAAGGATGTGGCAGCTGGTTTTGAAAAAAATTTAGTTCCACAAGGATCTTTAATGAGCTACAATATGATAATCTAAAAGTGGCAAGGATTCATTAATGTTTTGGAATCCTTTTCTTATAAAGATTATTTATTCATCCTAGCTACACAAGGAAAAAAGGGTTGGTGGTATTTAATGATAAATTAGTTATTTTTTTTATTTTGTTTCATGTTTGAGCTTAATTAAAACTTTGTTTTGAGCTAGGGTCCAAGGCCTGTTTGGATCAGGTTATGGGTTTTTTTTTTATTTTAGGGTTGTTTTTGTATAGGGTCAGTTCAACCCACAAGATTAGATCCATTAGGGTTACTTTTAAGAACTATTTAAACACTTGTAACCAAAATTTTAGCAGCTTTGATGATTATTACTTCTGAATTTTTTAGTTTTAACGTGTGAGAGTGATTCTTGCATTCTTCAGTTCTTGAACGAACTGAATCTGACTTATCGAAGATTAACTAGCTTCATGGCGTCATTCTAATCATTCCAATAGTGTTGGTGTCTTAGGGCAGGTTTTCATTGTGTCACACTCATATCAGACATATTTACGCTTTCCGGGATCAGATCTCAATCTTGATTGTGGGTTGCGTGACCACGTGATCACGAGGTTCGCATCAACTGACCATTATAGATTGGCCATTGCCCATAAGATTGAAGCAGCTAAGGGATTTCTAGGGTTGATAGGTTACTATAGAAGGTTTGTTAAAGGCTATGGTAGCATTTGCAAGCCATTAATTTAATTGCTCAAGTGGGATGCCATGGGATGGAATGAGGAGGCTACTGCAACATTCAACCTATTGAAAAGAGTAATAACAAGTGCTCTAGTACTAGCTCTGCCGAACTTCAATAAAACATTTATAGTCGAAACCAATGCTTCCATGATAAGAGTGGGTGCAATCCTTATGCAAGAAGGGCATCCCATAGCCTTCACAAGCAAGTCTTTAGGTCTGAAACAATAAGTCATGTCAGTCTACGAGAGGGAGATGTTGGCCATCCTCCATGCGGTCACAAAATGGAAACATTATCTATGGGGATGCCACTTCTTCATACGCACAAATCACATAAGCTTTAAGTATCTTCTACATCAGACGATGACCACCCCTGCACAACATCTCTTGCTGGTGAAGTTAGTAGGGCATGACTATGATATAGAGTACAAATAGGGCAAAGAAAACGTGTCAGCAGATGCTCTCTCCCAAATTCCCAACAATGAAGTCTACGCCTTGACCATTTCTACCATTTCGACCAACCTACTGGTCGAAATTAAGAAGTCATATGAGGGAGATCGTGCCATTCAAGAGATTATCAAAACTCTGTAAAGGTCTACTAGCACACATCCTAACTACACTTGGGTAAATGATCATCTTAATAGGAAAGGGAAGGTGGTAATGGGCAAGGATCCAGAACTACAAAACAAGCTCATTTCTATGTTTCATAATTCAGTTGTGGGGCGGCACTCAGGTAGGACAGTAACATCTAAGACTATAGAAGGTTTGTTCAATTGAAAAGGGAAGCAGAAACATATCAGGCAATACATCAGAGAATGCAATATTTGTTAGAGGAACAAACATGAGAATGTGGCTAGCCTCGGACTCCTACAATCGTTATCCATCCCTCTGAATATGGATTTCATAGAAGGCCTTTCAAAATCTGAAGGGAAGGATGTTATCATGGTCATAATGGATCGCTTCAGCAAATACACGCATTGTTTGGCCCTAAGCCATCTTTACTTTTCTTCCGGAGTGGCCAAACTATTCATAAACTATAAGTTACACGAGCTTCCAGCTTTCATAACTAGTGACAGGGATCAAGTGTTCTTAATCATATTTTGGAAGGAATTGTTCAACAGTAAAGGGGTCAACCTACACTACTTATCAGCATGTCACCCATAAATTGACAGCCAGACAAAAGTCGTTAACAAATGTATCGAACAGTACCTGAGATGTATGACAGGGAACTGCCTTAATTAATGGGTAAAGTAGCTACCTTTAGCAGAATGGTGGTATAATACTAATTACTACTCAGCTACCAAGATAACTCCTTATCAAGTATTATACGGGGTTGACCTTTGCACATTCCTTACTTCTCTAAAAAACAGTATTGTATTCGTGTTCATTATCACCATCCTCACCGTAACCCAATCCCCTTACTATTCTTCCCATCCACCCCGTAGCAACCACCGGATTCCTTCCAGGTTCCTACCATTCATCTCTCCCGTATAGCAATGAGAGTGGTTGAACCTAGACCAGTCTTTTGTCCAACAAATCTCATGGTTGAATGTTGATTATCAAATTTAAGAGCAGCAAGACAAGCTAGTGAGAAGGCATTACATATTAGGTAAATTATTGGCGGCTGAAACAAAAATAAAAAGGGAAAAGTGTCTTAAGGTTTAGTTAAGTTTCTATTTACACCCCTTGTATTTGTATTTTTAGTTCGGTCAAATTCAGTTGAACTAGTTCAATTAGTTTTAACTTCGTAAAACCAACAAATGATTTATTATTAAATTGATTTTTTTGGTACTCTCAATTTGATTTTCTCGAGTCGGGTTTTTTTACCCCTGTTAGTTGTCTTATGTAATACCCGCACTAACAAACACGATCGAAATGCCGAAACTAGCATGATTGCACGTGAGTTCTTACACTGCCAAGTCGGCCAGAGGCTGACCCTGAGCTGTCAGGCCCAGTAGATTCGTGCAGCCCTTCACAGAATTTGGAGATACATGGAAAACTTCGAATTCATGAAAACTAGAGAGTTTTTGAATCTCATACACATAATAGAAGATGTTTTTTTACAGTACTTTTATGATGTTAAGCACAATCATCCTGTTATGCAATCAAGCACATGGAACAAATAGCAGCAGTGTATATCTGTGTAATTGCTTACAGCAAGTCGACCATTGATTTCTACAAAGGTAATTGATTCCTAAATTTGTCCTGGTATCTTTGATCTCTGTTAATATCAATATATCAACAAAGACAACTACAAATATTATTGGTTCTTTGAGGAGTCTCCCTCGGAAACTTGATTTGTGGTGGTTGGTGAGCTGGTTATCGAAGTGCCACTCGAGACGGAAAGGGTTGATGTTGGAGCCATGGACAATAGTGATGTTGGGGATGCAGTGCCTGTGACAGATGCGTCATTGGCAGATGGCAGTGAAGTTGACTGGGGAGCCTTGTCCTGAGATGCATGCATATTGATCTTTATCCTGCATTGGGAAGACATATGAGTCATTTTTGGATTTCACGTGAGATATTGCCACATGGTTCAATCAAGGCTAAAGGGTTGGGCAGAAAATCAAGAAACCAGGAGGTTCCTTGAATTTTCTCAAAACAAAATGGATGATGCCAAAGCTGCTCCAATTCATCTTTTATAAACTGACCTAAAATAAGATGAAGTGCCTTTGATCCAACATAAGCAATTCCATTACTTTGCAGATTTCACATATAGATGCAACATAAGCAAATAAAAGGAGAGAAACTTGATCTTTACCTGTTGTGTATATTGACGTACTCATCAGTTTCATCCAAGATCTCCTCCTGACATAAGAAAACATTAGCAGATTGAGATTAGAATGATTGAGATTAAGACCTCTTTAGCTGCTTCAGCTCTTCCCTAGGAATGATAATATCATATAAGCAGTTTCAATTACTTGTCCCTAATATTTGAAAGTACAACAACATGCAACAATCTCACATTTTGCTTAAGCACACAGTCTCCGCAATGTTCCAGTAGATTCTGGAAGTATTCCATGTCATAGGAGATGAAATTCTATTGTGAAAATGTCACTATCATCTCATCAATATAAGGAAGAGTTGTTCAAGGACACATAACCAGAGCCAGATGCTGGTGGGTTCAAAACCCCTGAAGTTTGATCCCAGTACCAGTCAGGCCATAATATGTATGCCATGGAATAATGATGGCATCTTTACCTGAAGAAGTTCTTCGATGACATCCTCCATTGTAATTACACCAACAACTTCTTCATTGGATGGGAACTCAGGAATGGGAGCCTTCTCAACGTCCAAAATGCAAAATGAACAACCTTTGTGTCGCTTCTTAAAGGCAGGAGGAGTAGAAGGTGGACTCTTCTTAATCTGTTGGCCTCCATCATTTTTAGTTGCAGCAGTCTGATTATCATCCGAGTCCAAAGCAGCCTTCTTATTTGGGATAGCAGAAGTAGAGCCGACCTCACTATCACCTGGCAATAATCAATCAAAAGGTTATTTCAATGCAATAAACCAGGCATCCTACAGAAGTGAAGAATGCTTAATTCACCTTGCAATATGAATCATGATAGAATCAAATAAAGCAGTAGGTGAGGTATTATCAGTGGCAAAATGACGAGTTTCAAGTCTCAACAATGGAATAAGGATGGAGAAATAGTTTCTATTATAAAAGTATGGATCATTGACACTTAACAGCGGTCTCTCTTGCAATTTCTTAGCTCTCACCTTTCTCGTGTGATGTTTCAGTTTTGCCCCTCTTCCTGCAGCTGTCCTTGAACTCATTCTTTGATGTCTCTTTATCTCCATTCAAATCTTTGTATACAACAGCAATGTGGCTGTGACCCTTCTGAAATTCATTTAGGATGTCATATAGAGGCAAGTCTTCAGAAACCCTGTAGAATGAACAAAAAGCAAGAGAAGAAGGAGGTAAGCTCCTTGATACAAGCAAACGATATGTAACTACACAAATAGGTTAATTCAATCAATTGACATCGGGTTGTAGTTGCATTTCATGTCCCAACTACCATATCCCATGCTGAATCACACACCATCATATAGTCTCACTAAATAAGATAAACAAGGAAAACAAGGAATAGAAATACCGCGGAATTTTCCGTATGATCATTTTTTTTAGAGGAACTGCATCTTCCGGATCAACTGCTAAAAGGTTCTTCACCTGCGCCCATGTGGAAATAATAAGTTCCAGGGAATAGCATCATCATCTACAGACAAATAATTTACAATGGGTAGGAAGGCTGTGATAAACTCCGGGGAAAATAATGAAGGTTAGGATTGTTGAGTATATCTTAATATAACATTTGTGAAGTGTTGCAAATAACATACACAATAGATGAATTCAACTAGCAGTCACTTCATTTGTTTGGTTGTACTCTTTTTTTCTTTTTCTTTTTTTTTCATTATGGCATCAAATGTCGCCTGGGACCATTTTATAGTTTCAACTGCATCCTAGAGCATTTCTAAAACTTCTAAACAGAAGTTCTTGGTTTGACTAAAGCTAACAAGCTGCATGCCAACTTTACACCTCAGTGCATGGGGTTTAGCCTAACAATCTCCTGATGTTTTATAAAATATGAGTGTCAGAACATTAACAAAGACTAAAGAACCAAAAGAAAGGAAGAACGAGCAAGTTTTAGAATCTAATCTCAATCAATAACAAACAGAAACATTATCATATGAGGTATGCCATCAAAGTACACGAACAACAAATGTTACTATTCTTGATATCCACTATAAAGAAATGTGATTACCATAACAAGTTTATATACAAAGGAATGCGATTACCAGAAAAAGTCCAATAATATTTGTTGGTTCTCCTGCATAAACTGGGACTCTACTATGGCCCATCGTCATTATTGCATTCAATGTTTCCCTAGATTGCACAGATAACTTTCGGTCAGAAAAATAAGAAAAACAAGTGAAAGATGATGACGAGAATTGGAAGGAATTCATAAACCCACAAATTAAGAGTTGCATCCAGATCAAGGGAAAATGCCTTCGATATGGGAGTCATCGCATCTTTTGCAGTCTTTTCAGTCAATTCTAGTGCACCAGTAATTATAGTAGTCTCATCATGTGTCAAGTCCCCGCCTCTCCCTGCCTATATGAGAAAAGTTTTCTGCATATTAGAAACTGTGATCGGCGGGCTTGGTCTGTAAATTAGTCGAAGTATGATGTCCATAAGTTGGGAATGGGCTTCAAAGCACGAGCCACTAGGGTTATGTTTCCCTTAAAATTGCTGGCTGATATAAGCTTCCACAGGAGACAGTTATAATTAGTTTCAAATTAAGTTAAATACCTCATTGCCATGAAAATTAACAAAAGTTTTGAGCTCTGCTCTCCGTAAAAGGACAGCGTGTCCCTTGCCAAGCATCCAATCCAGAACCTGCACAAGACAGAGCATTTACGACAAACATATTAACACATAACAAACTCAACAACAATATTGATGCAGTGGGCTTTTAAGAAAAAATATTTTTCCTTAAAAACTCCTGCATCAAATAATATTTGGTTCCTCACAACTATGCCAAATTGACAGCAGCCAAATTGACTTGCACAGAATAAAACTTATCCGAATCATATACTCAGAACCAGAAATCCACTATACCTTGCTAATTGGATAAGAAATGGGAAAGAATAGCAAAAGAAGAACACGGACAAGAGGCGCCAACGTTGCTCCAACAGTCAAGCCATAACGAGTACAAACTGCTTGTGGCAATATCTGTTATCAAATAACCATAAGCATAAAGACCCAGAAGATTCCTTTCTAAACATACCAAGCAGATAACTTCTAAAATGAGAACAGATAAAATACTCAAGTTTAACACTTCAATCACGATCTACCTCTCCAAACATTAATATGAGAGTCACTGATGCTAATATTGCAGCCCAAGGAGGCACAAGCTTGTCCAAGAATATAGGAAGAGCCTTAAAAGAAGACAAAAGAGACAAACAACAGTGTAAATAAACAAAACAAAATTAAAATTTAACAACTTTTTAGTCAAGAAAACAAGAACCCATCATATATTTAGAACTACCTCCATTGCTAAAGAGTTCCCGATCAAAAGAGTGCACAGCAAAAGATGCTGATTCTTTACCACTGGAAATATTTTAGCTGCCACAAATCATCACTTCTTCATCCACTCATAAAGCATAGTCAAGTGACTTAACAGCGTAATCTAAACGCATATTAATTACTAAAAAATATGGGAAAATGGGCAAAACTAAATTATAGTCGCATTATTTTCAAAGTGGGATTGTGAGAGTACCGGCGTGGATGCGATCCTGAGGACGGCCAGACTTGATGAGGACTTCAAGGTCGACAAGGCCCAAAGACATGAGACCAAGAGTTAAGCCAGCCATCAGGCCAGCAAAAGTCACCAATCCTATTATTATTACCATATACAGCATAAACTTGCTACTACAGCATCCTATGTCAGATGCCATCTTTCTCTTTCTCTGCGGGTGGGTGCTGTGCTTGCTTGTCTTCTTGTCCGCTCTTTATCAGAGAGTTTGGAGGTGAATTTTGCAGGTTGGTTGGCTCGCACGGCCAACTCTTTCTCTCCCTTTTTTGTACGTAATTTATTTTGATCACACGGCCAGATTTCTTCATACTCGTAGAGTGATGGACCACCGCAAATGGTCCCACTTTATCAAATGCTCAAATGTATCCATCCAGACTATCCACTCGTTTTTACAGTTACTGATGAACGTTTTATCTTTTTAACCAGTGGATTTCTAGCTCATTGCTGATGGATGTCAAGGGATCACGGAATTAACTATAATTAAAAGGAATTATTTTACTGTAGATTGAATTATTGTGAATTATGAATGATTTCATAGTGAATTGTATTGTCAAGGCTTGCTCTTTGTTAAAATTATTTAGATTGAAGCAGTGTAATGATAAAATTATCCTTACTATATAAAATTATAAAGATTACAAGAAAGGTGGGGTTATCTTTTTTATTAGAAAAAAATAGTCAATTTAGATTTGAGTGGGATTAGGCTGCCAAGCCCGGGGCACTAGGGCTAGATCCACGCGCCTGGTCATAGTTCCAGGCTACAGACACTTGACATTGAGGTTGCTAAGAAATGGAAGGATTTCTATAAAAAAAAAAATTAATGAGTTGCTGTGATTATTTTTTTGGACAGTGCATAAATCATGATAGAGGAAAGAGAAATGAAAGGAAAAAAGTAAAATCAAGTTAGCACCAAACCTGATGAAAATCACCATACACATGCTATCCAAGAAAAAAGAGAATGCTAAGACGCATCAAATAACGCAGAATTTTTTTTCCACCACTAGAGTCAACATCAAGTGCCTCCTGAATGTGGCAAAGTCGCTAACGCGTGCTACATAGGTCTAGCACAATTTTTTGATTTTAAAAATATAAAACAATACCAAAATGCCCCATACTTATAGAAAATTATACAAAAAACAGTGTAAAAGAACAAAATACCTACATATGCTAAGCTTATTTTTTTTGTTTTTTATAAGGTTAAAGATGTATTTTAACTATTTAACAGTTTGTAAAAGGTAAAAAAAAATCATTGGGTAACAAGTTTTAATTTTGTTAACCTTGGGAGTAGAATAATATTATTAATATGCAAATAAACATGAAAAGACTACCATACTCCCGCTGAAATATTTAATGACCAATAAGCCTATAAAAAATATTAAAATATCCCCACAACTAGGGCTTCAATTTTTTCAACCAAATGACAAAATGATAATTTGATTTTCTGTGAAAAGACAATATTAGACCCATTCCAAGCCTTCAGAGCTTGGAAAATTCATTGTCCAATTATATAGTAGACTGTGTCTTGGTCCATAGTACACTTGCGCAATGTTATCATACCCAAGCCGTTTGAGTTTGACAAACATGTCTAATTTGACAAACAAAAAAACAAAGAGGACAATTATGCACTTTGGTTGTCGAGAAAGAGAAAAGAAAGAAAAAACATAAACAATCAATCATCGATGACAATTCAACTATTATTTGTCTACACGCACCACACCATGTAAAAAAGGGCACAACTGTGTATCTAGTCAGACTGTGGATGACCAGATTCAGCCACCAAGAAGTGTCATACATGTCTCCTTAATGGCAAGAGCACCGCCCATTTGTTGGGGAAGAAAAGGAAAGCCAAAGAAATGTTTATCTACTCGCGAAAAGACGAGAAATTAAAAATGAAATTACTATTACAATCCATAATAAAAAATCTCTTGATTTACAATGATTTCCCCACGTCATTTAGCTTTTGTTATAATATAATTATTGACCCCTTGAATTGCTAAGAAAAACTCTAAAAAAACATATAACAGGGCTTGCTCTATGATTCCCTTTCTAAGAAAATGAAATTTAGGGTAAAGCTAGTGAGCTTTGAGATGAAGGTTGGAGGACAAAGAAGTATAATGATATCAAACTCTTCCTAAAGGTCAAGATCACAAGATGTGACTCGAGTAAGCAAGAGCAAATAAGCCATCAAAACTTACTACCAAGACTCAAACTTTGGAGAAAAGGAAAACTTCATGAAAAAAAAAAAGGAACCAATATTTCTCAAGTAAGTATTCCTGCATGTTGATCATGATGCATTACTTTTATCCTTGGTAGATTAATGTCTCACCATCATCTCCTAGATAGGGCGCCCGCGAGCCCTGTCCACACATACATACCTTCAGAACTTCTATAACCAAGTCATTTTGCTAGGTAAATCACATTCTTCACACTTTTCATATTTTTTTTCCACCTGGGTAGGTAACCCATTACAATGAGACCACTTTTCATATTTTTTTTGCACCTAGGTAGGTTACTTATAACAATGAAACCACTCTTAACATTTTTTTTTTTTCATCTAGGTAGATCACCTGTTATAATGAGACTATTTTTCATATTTTATTTTCCACTTGAATAGGTCACCCATAACAGTGAGACCACTCTTCATATTTTTTTTATTTAGGTAGGTCACCCATTATAATTAGACCACCTTGAAAAAATTTTCTACTCAGATTGAAAATGAAAAGGAGTTCTTATTAGACCATTCTTGAAAAATCTCTGCATTTTTCAAAAATCTTTAAATTTTTTCTAGGTAGGTCATTCATTACAATGAGAACACTTTGAAAACTCTTTTCATTTGGTCACCCATTACAATGAAACCATTCTTGAAAAATCTTAGTATTTTTCAAAAATCTTTGCATTTTTTTGGTAGGTCACTCATTATAATGAGATCACTTTGAAAACTCTTTTTATTTTTCACCTGAGTAGGTCAACCATTACAATGAGATCATTTTTTAAAAATCTTTGTATTTTTCAACTTCTAAAAAATCTTTGCATTTTTCCACTTGGATAGGTCACCCATTACAATGAGACCATTTTTAAAAAATTTCTGCATTTTTCAACCTTGAAAAATCTTTGAATTTTTCCTGGGTAGGTCACCCATTATTATAATAAGACCATTTCTAAAAAATCTTTGTTTTTTCACCTGGGTAGGTTACCTATTTCAATGAGATCATTTCTGAAAAATATTTATATCTACCTAGGTATGTCACCTATTACAATGAGACTATTTTTGGAAAAATCTTTGTATTTTTTCTAGGCAGGTCAACCATTACAATGAGACTGCTTTAAAAACTTGTTCCACTAAGGTAGGTGACCCATTACATGAGAGCATCTTAAAGACTCTTTTTCATTATTTTTCTTGGGTAGGTCACCCATAACAATTCGACCATTTCAGAAATCTTTGTATTTCACCAAAAAAATCTTTGTATTTTTTCTCTAAGTGCGTTTTTAGCCCTCACTTCAAATAATTTCAAAACAATTCATTATTTCTTGATATGGCGAGTCTGTTATCTTTCTCTTTTTTTCCTTTACAAAGCTTACTATCTAAAGTCTCTTACAAGACATTCTATCGAAAGGATTGTAAAACGGGGAGCAACTATCATAACCTATTTTTGAGTTATTTCCCAAATTCACTTCCTTTTCTTCCAAAAAAATAAAAAATAAAGACTGATGACTCTCATTCCCTCTTTCTACTTATAAAAGATAAGAATTCTTCATTTTCTCTATTTTCTCAATTTTCCATATACCATACTAAGAGTGGAAGCATTCTTCGCGACATTGCACAAGTGCGATATTAATTATCATGCATTTAATAAGATGACAATAAAGAATAAATATTTGGTGTTATTATGCATGATTTGATGGACAAGCTGAATGGAGCTTTTATCTTTACAAAGTTGGATTTGAGGTCTAATTATTGGCGATTAAGGATTGTTGAGGGAGATAAGCATAAAACATGTGTGACGAGGTATGGTGCATATGAGTTCGTGGTTTTTCATTTGGGTTAACCAATACTCCATTTATATTTTATAATTTCATGAATGGTATCTTATAATTCAAGACAGTTTGTATAGGGCATATAAATGGATACAAAAAATATGCAAATCTAAAATGAAAATAATTAAAGCTTGATAAAAATGACAAGGTGTTGCTAAGGTTGACTCTATATATTTGAAAAAGGATAGCTAGGAAGAATCGACACCGAGGATCGATGCAGAAGTATGATGGACCATTTAAGATTAAAGATAAAATAGGGGGGTGGTGCTTACAAGTTGAAGCTGTCAGAAATACTGAAGCTTTACCAACTGTTTCATATGAGTTATTTGAAACCTTTTTTTATGAAAATCATGAGGATCTGAAAAGAAGTAAATCATAGCAAACTCTTTTAATGATTCACAAATAATTTGATAATAAAATCATCAAAATCATGGACCATTGAAGACTTGGGAAGCATAAGAAGAATATGCAGACTAAGTTTCTAGTGAAATGGAAAAATGACAAGGAGGTTTCATGGAAAAGTGACACTTGTGGTAGTTTAAAAACTTAGTACAATAGTACCTCGCTTCTATTCTGACAAAGATTTTCGGTCCTTCTAGTGGGGGAGGTTTATTATAGACAAAGGCATGCTAGCAAAAACATTGTTGTGAAGATGCCTTAGGAAGAGGAAGCCTATACGAACAATGGCATATTCGACATACAATATGTACAACAGTTCATACAGATATTAGATTCATGTTCAATGCGAGTTTAGACTTAGACAATGGAATGTCCAAAATATATAGAAACATATCTATTTTGATGGCATAAGTGTTAGCAGACTCGCTATTAGTTTAGAGGCAGGCTAAGAAAGATTGGAACTATTAGAGGGGGGTATTGTTGAATTATCTGCAATTACTAATTTAATAAAAAAAAACTAGTCAAATTTGTCCTTAGCATTGAGAGGCAATTTTTGGTTGTAAGAGTCTATCTAAACTATGTATAAATAAACCATTATTAGTGTGTAGGATGACAGAGCATGTGCATTGCACACACAAGAGAGATTTGTGTATTGATTTCTTTGTTAAGAGTAATAAAGGTTTTGGATTTTCCTTTATATTATGAATTGTTCTATTCTTGTTTACTTGTGTTTTTTAGCTTGCTTATAATAAACAAAAGATTAAGGAAAGTGTTTTAGGATGTGAAACACTTAGATTATAGGTAAACACATGAGTGAAATTGCTGAGAAAGGTTGATTATAATAGGGTACTAGGCTATCACATCGAGTTTAAAATTCTAACAAAAGATTAAACCCTGTGATAATATTCTATTTTAACTCAACACAAGAAAAAGAAATGAAAATGATGGACTAAATGGATTTCAGTTTTAATGGATTTTTTGTGGGGTTTATGAAAGTGGATGAAATAGATGTGGTGATGGTTATCGTTGAAATGTTTATGAAGTATATTGTATTTATGGTTGTGCCAATAATATATATTATTGAAGTAGCTACCGAGTTATTCTATAGGAGTGTTATGAAATATTTTAGGGTTTTGTTTGATAGTATAAGTGATTGTGATGTACGATTGATTACTAAGTTTTAAAACTATATTGTTTGGCTTAATAGGAACATAACTGAAATTCTTAATTGCTAATAATTCATAAACCAATAAGCAAATGGAAAGAGTTGATGCTTTCGTAAAGGAATATGTAAGATACTATGTGACAACAACTCAATAAAATTGGCTAGAGTTGTTTGATAGCACTCAATTATATTATAACCTTCATAGATCATAGGTGATTAGTACTTAAAAGTGCATGTTTATTAAAGGTTTATATCATTATTTTGCACTTGAAGTATCAATAACTCCTTAACTAAAGCATGTTTTATAATAACAAGTCTAATACTATAAAATGCCTTAATAAATGGTAAATGTTCATCTTAAATACAGGTCTATCACATAAATCAAAGGATTGATTGATGAGTTCAAGTATGGAAATTGAAAGGACAAAGAGAGGGACAAACTTAGAAAAGAGATGTTGGTGCAGTCCAAACTGGAACACTGTTCGGTAATTAGATCATATCTCGAGTTCTAGATGTCAAAATGATCTCATATTTTTACACACACTCAGTAAGACATAGGCCTACAACTTTCATGTTTTCATTAAGAACTAAGAAGGCCGTTTGCAAGTCCAAATTATAGCAATAATAGAGAAGTTCGAATCTGTCCTGCAACCCGAATATTATTCAGTGTTTGGCCCATATCTGGAGTTCTAGAAGTCTAGATGACCTCCATTTTTTTTTTAGAAAGCTGAGTCAATTTATTACAACTTTCATGTTTTTAAGAGGGCCTAGTTCTGATGATTGGCACTCTCATAGCCCAATCGTATGGTATAACCTACACCTGGGCTATGAAAGGAACTTGATTTGTTGTTAACATCAATTAACATCATGAATTCCTAAGAATATTTAAAAGTTTGGTGTTATGTAAATAAGATAATTAATATGATCATCTTAATAATTTATAATGAGCTATTAATGACAAATCATCTTATTGGAACCTCCTTCGTGTGTGGTTTCTAAATTGAGTAATAAGAGTTTATAGTATACTTGTTTGAAATACCATTGGTGGATCCTATAACCTTGACATTTGTTTTTATCATTGTTTAATCCTTACATTAATCTTCCATTTCAAAGTTCTCATTAATTTCTTCCTCCTCTTCTTTTTATTACTACTACTACTACTACTAATACTATTAGTATTATTATTATTATTAGTAGTATTATTATTACTATTAATATTATTACTATTACTATTATTATTTTTAGTATTATTATTATTATTATTATTATTATTATTATTATTATTATTATTATTATTATTTACATTCTTGTTATATTTTATGTACGTTAAGTATGCTCTGTGTTTGATCAAGGATCCTGACATTGTTGGTCTTGCCTTGTTCATTCGCATCAGAAATCTGTTTATATTATATAATATATCTCTTTGATCTTTTCATAAAATCAGTATATAGGCTGGAAATCTGTGACCCGATCTTTTAGATCATTCTCAGGTATAACAACGTTGCGTACTGAATATTATTATTATTATTATTACTATTATTATTATTACTATTACTATTACTATTACTGTTATTATTATTGTTGTTGTTGTTGTTGCTGTTGTTGTCTTGTTATTTATTATTTATACAATTAACCTCTCTGTGGTTCGATCCCGGTCTTGCCGGGTTATTTATTACTTCGACACTCCTGCACTTGGGAGAAGACATCAATCTTTTGGTCGTGTCAAGTTTTTGGCGCCGTTGCCGAGGAGGTAAATTCTTGTATAAATTATAGTATTTATTTTGTTTTCTCTTTTTACTTTTCTTGTATCTAACTTTGTTTCTTTTTCTTTTGTTTTCTTCTTCCTTTTATTCTCTTTTTACATGTGCATGAGTGTTTGGTCACGTACATTAAGTGGTAGACTTTGTAGGGTATCCTCATCTTTCAGAAAATATGGCCGAATAAGATAACCAGTCACTTCATAATGAGAATAATGAGAACTTAGAGACCACATGAATCCCACAAGAACAAGTGCACCCTCATGCATAGTTTTCCCTCCTGATGCATCCCATTTTAATTTTAAGCCAAGCATTATTCAACTTTTACCTTCTTTTCATGGCTTAGATCTAAAAAATCCATACTTGCATTTGAGAGAATTTGAAGAAGTTTGTAACACCTATAATGACTTAAATTGTAACATGAATACCATTAGATTAAAGCTTTTTTCTTTTTTATTAAAAGATAAAGCTAAAACATGGCTACAAAATCTTAGGTCAGGATCCATTCGTGCTTGAGATGAAATGCAACAACAATTTTTAAAGAAGTTTTTTCCATCTCACAGAACCAACTCTTTCAAAAGACAAATCACCATTTTCACTCAAAAACCAGGTGAAACATTTTACCAATGTTGGGATAGGTATCGAGACTTGCTTAATACTTGCCATCATCATGGTTTTGAAACATGGAGATTGGTTTCATAATTTTATAAAGGATTAACACCTAAAAATAGGCAAATGGTTGAATTGATGTGCAATGGAACTTTTGAAGATAAAGACCCTAATGAAGCAATGGAGTACCTAGACTTGCTAGTTGAAAATACGCAAAATTAGGACACTACAGGCACTTATGAGGCACCAAGTAAAACTCAACCTCATACATCTAGTGGAGGTATGTATAACCTTAGGGAAGATCATGACCTCCAATCCAAGTTTGCATCTTTAGCTAGAAAAGTCGAGGCACTAGAATTGAAAAAGAGTGGTCAATTAAAATCTATTCAAGACATTGTGTGTCAAATCTGTGAAACAAATAAAAATGCAACCAATGACTGTCCAACTTTACCTTTTTTTAAAGAATGCCTCCATGAACAAGCTCATGCTTTAAACAGTTTTCAAAGGCCCAATCATAACCCATACTCACAAACATACAATCTTGGTTGGAGAAATCACCTAAATTTCAGTTGGAAGAGTGATAACAATAATGCAAAAACTTCACAGCCACCGTTTTAAGCACACCATAATTTCTAAAATTCTCATGGATATGCACCTCCTTATGCTCCACCTCCTAAAAGAAATCTTGAGGAAACATTGCATGCATTCATTGAAAAGCAAGAGACAATCAACACTCAACTTGCTCAAAGCATGACAAATTTTAAAGATGCTCTTGCAAAATTTACATCTGCTCTCAGTTTTCAAGAGAAAGGTAAGTTTCCATCTCAACCACAACAAAATCCAAAGGGGCAATACAATGCAAATGCAAGTAGTTCTGGAAGCCAACACATGGATCAAGTCAAATTAGTCATCACTCTTCGCAGTGGTAAGGTTATTGAAAAACCCACTCTTGAACCTTGTGAGGAAGATGATGAGTCAATCTCTGAGGGTAAGGAAGGGGTTGAATTTGAACAATGTAAAGAAAAGACTGATTCTCCGCCAGCACTTCCATTTCCTCATGCCATGACCAAACAAAGAAAAGTCAATCACAATTCTGAAATCCCTAAAACTTTCAAATAGGTAAGGATCAATATACCTTTGTTGGATGCTATTAAACAGGTACCTTCCTATGCTAAAATTTTAAAAGATTTATGCACTATGAAGAGAAAACTGAATGTGAAAAAGAAATCATTTTTAGCCGAACAAGTAAGTGTTATTCTTCAGAATAATAATGCTTTGAAATATAAAGACCCTGGTTATCCTACAATTTCTTGCTTTATTAGAGAACATAAAATTAAAAGAGCTTTACTTGATCTTGGAGCTAGTGTGAATTTACTTCCATATTCGGTTTTTCAAAGTCTCAATCTAGGTGAGTTAAAACCAACTTTTGTAACTCTTTTACATGCTGATAGATTTGTAAAAGTGCCTAGAGAAATAGTTGGGATGTGTTGGTACAAGTTGATAAATTCATTTACCTTGTAGATTTTATTGTCTTGGACACAACCTATTGAAGCATGTAATTCAATTCCTGTCATTTTAAGACGTCCATTTATTGCCACTTCTAATGCATTGATTAATTGTAGGAATGGACTGATGAAGCTATCATTTGGAAACATGACATTGGAGATGAATATTTTCAACATTTGCAAGCAACATGGAGATGATAATGATTTACAGGAAGTGGACTTTATTGAAAAATTAGTTCATGATTAATTTCAAACCACTTCTAGTGAAACTGAGATTGATGAACCTAACGAGTTGCAAATGGTTTATTTCCAGGAAGAAGCAAATGCATGTAATTGGAGACCACAAATTGAAGAATTGTCACCACAATCAATTGAGTCCATACCTCCAAGTGTTCAACCACCAAAACCTGATTTGAAGTCGTTACCAGTCAATCTCAAATACTTATTTTTAGGTGAAAATGAAACTTTTCCGGTAATAATCTCTTCCAAACTTAATGCACATCAAGAAGGTAAGTTATTACAGACTCTGAAAATGCACAAAAATGCATTAGGATGGACCATAGCTGACATAAAAGGAATTAGTCCTTTGATTTGCACACACAAGATTTATTTGGAGGAAAATGCTAAACCATCTTGAGAAATACAACGAAGACTTAATTCTAATATGAAAGAAGTAGTGAAAAATGAAGTCATTAAGCTTCTAGATAATGGAATCATTTATCCTATTTCTAACAGCAAATGGGTAAGTCCTACCCAAGTTGTACCTAAAAAGTCTGGAGTCACTATGATAACAAATGAGAAAAATAAGTTAATTCCAACTAGGACTATTACTAGTTGGCGCATGTGCATTGACTATAGGAAACTTAATTCAATGACTAGAAAAGATCATTTCCCTTTACCTTTCATGGATCAAATCCTAGAAAGAGTTGCAGGTCATGAATTTTATTGTTTTCTAGATGGTTATTCAGGTTACAATCAAATTGAAATTGCATTAGAAGATCAAGAGAAGACTACTTTCACATGTCCATTTGGTACTTTTGCATATCAAAGAATGCCTTTTGGATTATGTAACGCACCAACCACGTTTCAAAGATGCATGCTTAGCATATTCAGTGTTATGGTTGAACGTTTTCTTAAGATTTTTATGGATGATTTTTCTGGTTTTGGTGATTCATTTGATGATTGTTTAACTAACTTGGAAAATATTTTAAACAGGTGTGAAGAGAAGAATCTTATACTGAATTGGGAAAAATGTCACTTTATGGTAACAAACGGCATTGTACTTGGTCACATTGTTTCATCGAAAGGAATTGAGGTTGATAAATCTAAAATCGAGTTAATTGCCAACTTACTAACACCAAAATCTGTTAAAGATGTTAGATCATTCTTAGGATATGCTGGTTTTTATAGAAGGTTCATCAAAGATTTTAGTGTAATATCTAAATCATTGTGTAACCTTCTAACAAAGGAAAATGTTTTTGAATGGACTGAACAATGTGAAAAAGCCTTTGTTAAACTTAAAAGCCTACTTACTTCTGCTCCTGTCATTCAACCTCCTGATTAGTCACTACCTTTTGCAATAATATGTGACGCTAGTGATTATGCCGTGGGTGCTGTCTTGGGACAAAGAAAAGATAAGAAACCTTATGTGATTTACTATGCAAGTAAAACTTTAAATAATGCTTAAATGAATTACACTACCACTGAAAAAGAATTACTTGCAGTAGTATTTGCATATGACAAGTTCAGATCTTATCTTGTTGGCTCACCTGTTGTTGTGTTTAGTGATCATGCAGCGTTGAAATATCTTCTCTCTAAGAAAGATTCTAAGGCTAGATTGGTGCAGTGGATTTTGTTACTTCAAGAATTTGATATCACAATCAAAGACAAGAAAGGCACCGAAAATGTTGTCGCAGATCATTTGTTAAGATTGACAACCGATTCGAGATCTGACATCACACCAATTGATGACTACTTTCCTGATGAATCTTTA
Organism: Populus tomentosa; assembly: GCA_018804465.1. Taxonomy (NCBI): domain Eukaryota; kingdom Viridiplantae; phylum Streptophyta; class Magnoliopsida; order Malpighiales; family Salicaceae; genus Populus; species Populus tomentosa. The sequence goes on from CM031995.1 coordinate 14,009,747, forward strand.
TTTTCTGTCTCTACAATGCCTTGGTTTGCTAATATTGTTAATTTTCTTGTTTCAAGACAATTGCCATCTCATTGGAGCACCCAAGACAAAAGAAAGTTCTTGAACGAAGTGAAGAACTTTTATTGGGATGACCCTTATTTATTCAAATATTGTCCTGATAAAATATTTCAAAGATGCATTCCTGACAATGAGGTAAGTAGTGTCATTAAATTTTGTCATTCTGAGGCATGTGGGGGTCATTTCTCATCAAGAAAGACAACTGCAAAAATCTTACAAAATAGATTTTACTGGCCCACCATGTTCAAAGACTCACAAGCATTCTGCAAAACTTGTGAAAATTGTCAAAAGTTGGGATCTATTTTGAAATGTCACATGATGCCTTTAAATCCTATTCTTGTCATTGAGATCTTTGACTGTTGAGGTATAGATTTCATAGGTCCATTTCCTTCATCATTTGATTTCTTGTACATATTGGTCACAGTAAATTATGTTTCAAAATGGATAGAGGCAATTCCAAGTCGAAACAATGATCATAAAACAGTGATAAAGTTTTTGAAAGAAAACATTTTAAGTCGATTTGGAATCCCTCGAGCCATGATAAGTGATGGTGGAACACATTTCTGCAACAAGCCATTTGAGTCTTTAATGAAGAAATATGGAATAACATATAAAGTTGCCACCCCTTATCACCCTCAAACGAGTGGACAGGTAGAACTTACTAATAGAAAGATCAAACAGATCTTGGAGAAAACGATGAACCCTAATCGGAAAGACTGGTCTTTAAGACTTAATGATGCACTTTGGGCTTATCGAACTGCATATAAAACATCATTAGGTATGTCACCTTATAGACTAGTCTATGGAAAACCTTGTCACTTGCCTGTGAAAATTGAACATAAAGCTTATTGGGCTATTAAAGCTTTCAATTCAAACATTGATGCTGCTAGTCAGCTGCGAAAATTGCAAATAAATGAGCTTGAGGAAATAAGAAATGATGCATATGACAATTCAAGAATTCATAAAGCAAGAATCAAAGAATTTCATGACAAGAAAATACTGAGAAAAACATTCAATGTTGGTCAAAAAGTCTTGCTTTATAATTCTCGACTCCATTTATTTCCTGGAAAACTAAGATCAAGATGGAGCGGTCCTTTTATTGTGAAACATGTGTATCCATATAGGGCCTGTGATATCGAAAATCCAAAGAATGGTAATGTTTTCAAGGTAAATGGCCATCATTTGAAAGTTTATTTTGATAATTTTTCAGTTAAAAATGACTCTATTGAATTGGGTGATCCTGTATATAAAGATTGATTCTTTTTCTCACATTGTTTTTATGTGACTTTTGTTTTGCTAGTCTCTCACCCCGGTCAAATGGCGGATAACGGCACTTCATGACTCTTAAGTCGGTTCTTTCAATTTCCCATGATAACTGATATCTGTGTATATATTTGTGCAATTCTTTGTTCTTTCTCCTTTCTTTGAATCTCTCCCCTAATTCTCAGTTGAAAATGGACACCATTCTTGAAAAATTAAAAAAGTATTTTCCTGCTCTGCCTCAGAATGCAATTACAAAAATTTATTGTGCTAGGTGTAAAAGATTGAGGTTGTTAATGAACCATGAAATTCCTGAAGATATTCGTTGGCTAATTGAAGCAAAGGTCCGATTATCAGGTGAGTCCTCCAATTCTTTCATTTCATACATGTCTGGAACAAGTAAAAGCACTTTTACAAAGAAATATCGTGCAAAACGACTGAAAGTCTGTCACAAATGTGCTAGATAGACCTGTAATGTCACATGTCGTTCTTTAGGAATGATATCTGTAAACCGTGAAGATAAAATACAATTCATTAAGGATGGCCTGAGTAAGGGGTCTTTAGATAATCTTCTATTGACTCTTGAGATACACCCTAGTGGAGATGTGCATCATGCAATTCATGATTTATGGCCACAATTCCATAAAGAACATGCTCGACTTAGTCTTAGGAATCTGATTAAAAAAAACCCTGTTTGCCAGTTTTTAAGAAAACTGGATGAGAAGCCTATCCCCTACCCATAGAGGGCGTTTAAGCCGTTCTTGGACGTAAAACCAAGGAAAGATGTGAGCCACAATCACAACTACCTGTACATACACATGCTTTTTCAAAATAAATAAATAAATAAATAAATAAAAAGAGAGAGAGAGTGTGAGACTACGGCTGGCCTACATATAGGTGGTATGATTGCATTTTCAATTTCTCATCTATAAATTCTTCTCTTCCTTCTCTTCATTTCTACTCAACCCATACTTTCATCAAATATAGAAGTGTGTAGAAATGGAAGGTTCTTTAAGTCATAACATAAACAATATTTGTGTTTTCGGTGGATCCAATCCTGGGAAAGAAAAAGAGTTTTTAGAATCAGCAAATCATCTTGGTCAGGTACTAGCTGAGCGAAAGATTCATTTAGTGTATGGAGGAGGCAACCTTGGGTTAATGGGGGAGTGTCAAAAGCTGTATTTTTAGGAGGTAGTCAAGTTTTGGGGGTTGTCCCCAAAGCTTTAGCATAAGGGGACATCATTGGAAAAACAATTGGAGAGGAATTACAGGTCCCCATAATGTCTGATCGACTGAATGCAATGTTTAACCATGTTGATGCCTTCATTGCCTTACCAGGTGGTCTGGGCACATTGGAAGAGATCTTTCATATTTCCTCTTGGGCCCAACTGCACATTCACCATAAACCCATAGGTTTGTTAAATGTTAATGGTTTTTATGATAAGTTGTTGTTTTTTTTTTTTATCATGCTGTGGAACAGGAATTTCTAACATCTTCAGCACGACAAATCATAATCTATGTTGCTACTGCTGAACAATTGATTGACCAACTACAATCTTTCATACCTATAATTAATCCCTCCATGAGTCGCATAAATTGGTCAACTAAGGAAAGCCGTAAAAAGATTAGATTGGATTTGAGCCTGCGTTTGTAAATATTTGCGTCTTTTGGTTTTATTATTATGTTTTGTTCTTTCTTATATTTGTTTAAGTGTGTTTTAGGTTTGTCAGTGTTCGCTATTTTAGGTGATGTCTTCTATACTCTATCTTTCTACCTTAAGACATTGAGGACAATGTCTCATTTTGGTTGGGGGGAAAGGGTAGTAGTTGATATATTTTTAAAAAATTATGTTTTCTATTTCATAAACTATTTGCAAAACTGTTATTACTAGGATGACAGAGTAAAAGACGTTCTTTTGTTAAAGTGACTTTTGATACACATCTTAATAAACATTCTTAACAGGGTCTGTTAGAATACTTCTTGAAATATTCAGGTTTACAAACTCTCGTATTGTTAGCACTTGATTTTGCTCATATGCTCATTTAACAAGTATTCTTAAATCTTCATTTTCACACACACACTTTAATATATGATTGTGGGTTACACATTGGATTATTACATTATTTATATTCTTTTGTTAAAGGTAACAACTAAGGGAAAGGAATAGTATATAATTTGCAAAAAAAAAAAATGATTATAAAAAGGTAGATAAGTTTGGTTTCGTAGCCTCCTTAACCTAAGTAATTAAGCCCGAAGGGATGTTTTAACACTTAATACCCTAAAGTCAACTAACTTGGGAGCTATTTGCCCAACGCTTGTTACATGGGTTGAAGAGAAAAGTTTAAGGGAATCAAACATTGCACTATCTACGTATCAGTATCTGCAACCCGAGTTGCTAAGCTCGTAGGGGTGTCTCAACACCTAATGCCCTAAGACCAACTGGTCTGGAAATCATTAGCCTAAAACTCGTTACATGGGTTAAAGATACATTATGTTTCAAGTTGTATGTGTATATAAATAAATAAATTAAAAAAGAAAAAAAATAATAATCCCAACCTAAGGAAGTTAACCTTAAACATTAGAGCAAAAATTTGTTTTTCTTCCAAGTAAAGCCCCATAACTATATGTTGATATTTTGAGCACAAAAGAAATATTTAGTAATATCTTGTTTAAGAGGTATTGAGCAAATATATGAATTTAATGAGAGTTTGTTTATCTGGATAGATTAAAGTAAGTTGAATGATGAATGCCTTGCTTTATGAAATTTGCAAATTATTTTTTCTATTTTAATGCTTTGATTACTAGGGACTAGTAATAAGCTGGTTGGGGGTGTGATTAGTACTTAAAAGTGAACGTTTATTAAAGGTTTATATCATTATTTTGCACTTGAAGTATCAATAACTCCTTAACTAAAGCATGTTTTATAATAACAAGTTTAATACTATAAAATACCTTAATATACGATAAATGTTCATCTTTAATGCAGGCCTATCACATAAATCAAATGATTGATTGATGAGTTCAAGTATGGAAATTGAAAGGACAAAAAGAGGGTCAAACTTAGAAAAGAGATGTTGGTGCAGTCCAAACTGAAATATTATTCGGTAATTGGGTCATATCTCGAGTTCTAGATGTCAAAATGATCTCATATTTTTACACAAACTCAATAAGACATAGGCCTACAACTTTCATTCTTTCATCAAGATCTAAGAAGGCCGTTTGCAAGTCCAAATTATAGCAACAACGGAGAAGTCTGAATCTGTCCTGCAGCTTGAATACTGTTCAGTGTTTGGCCTATATCTGGAGTTCTAGAAGTCCAAATCACCTCAATTTGTTTTCCTGGAAAGCTGAGTCAATTTCCTACAACTTTCATGTTTTCAAGAGGGCCCAGTTCTAATGCTAGCATTTTTCTTTTATTCAGACAAAAAAATAAGAATTTTCACAAAGTCAAAAGTTGGCCACCCACTCAGCAATTAGTCATCAAATCAATAATTCCAAATTTTAGCCTATAAAAGGAGGCATTTGCCATGTATTTAGGGGTTTGGTTGTTCAGATCAAGATCATGCTCTTTATTTCTCTCTTTATATTTTTTTGTAATTCTTAAGTTTTACTTTCATTAATATCTTGTTTATGCTTTTCATTTTCTTTCCTTTCCTTAGTTAACTTGTATCTTATTTATGTTCTTGTTTTGTTTATTTATGTTTCTCTTCTTTATTATGTTTAGCTAAGTTTATTATGTTAAGGTGAAAAGGTTACACTAATGGTGTAAGAATAAGTATAGTATAAACTTAACATGGACCTTAATGTTTAATATTAACATGTCTTATCTTTTTATCTTACTAATTCTTAATACCTTGCTTGTTAAATAGTTAATCTACATTTGTGTTGTATAACACTTGGTACAACAAATGCTTGGCACTCTCATAGCCCAATCATATGGTATAACCTACACCTGGGCTATGAAAGGAACTTGATTTGTTGTTAACATCAGTTAACATCATGAATTCCTAATAATATTTAAAAGTTTGGTGTTATGTAAATAAGATAATTAATATGATCATGTTAATAATTTATAATGAGCTATTAATGATAAATCATCTGATTGGAACCTCCTTCGTGTGTGGTTTCCAAATTGAGTAATAAGAGTTTATAGTATACTTGTTTGAAATACCATTGGTGGATCCTCTAACCTTGACATTTGTTTTTATCATTGTTTAATCCTTACATTAATCTTCCATCTCAAAGCTCTCATTAATTTCTTCCTCTTCTTTTTATTACTACTACTACTACTAATACTATTATTATTATTATTATTATTATTATTATTATTATTATTGTTATATTTTATATACGTTAAGTATGCTCTGTGTTTAATCAAGGATCCTGACATTGTTGGTCTTGCCTTGTTCATTCGCATCAGAAATCTATTTATATTATATAATATATCTCTTTGATCTTTTCATAAAATCAGTATATAGGCTGGAAACCTGTGACCCGATCTTTTAAATCATTCTCAAGTATAACAACGCCACATACTGAGTATTATTATTATTGTTATTATTATTGTTATTATTGTTGTTATTGTTGTTGTTGTTGTTGTTGTTGTTGTCTTGTTATTTATTATTTATACAATTAACCTCTTTATGGTTCGACCCCGATCTTGCCGGGTTATTTATTACTTCGACACTCCTGCACTTGGGAGAAGACATCAATCTTTTAGTCGTGTCAATAGGCTATAAAAGCAAGTCCATTTAAATTGGTGTTGATAGTGTAGCCTCAAGCCCCAGCCAACATTTCAATGTAGAAGTCAGGGAAAAAAACCCAACCGCGTATAGATTTGTAAAGGAAAGAGAAAAGTTGTTTGAGCAAACTAAGGCAATTTGTGTAAGGCAAGCAAACAGATGTAGAACTACACAAAGATCATTGGAGTTTGATGAAGGCAATAGGGTATTGCTAAAGAAGACTCCACAAAGTTGAGAAAAGATAATTGGGAATAATTAACATCAAGGGTTGGTGTCGAAGTATAATAGGACATTTGATATTAAAGAGAAAATGGGGATTGTTGCTCACAAGTTGTAGCTTCCATAAATATTGAAGCTTCACCTAACTTTTTATGTGACTTACTTAAAACATTTTCATAAAGATCATGAACATCCAGCAAAAAGTAAGTTGCAGCAAGCTCGTCCGATAATTTGCAAACAAATTGACAATAAAATCTTCAAGATCATGGACCATAAAAAACTCGAGCATTATAAGAAGAATAGGCAAACTACGTTTTTAGTGAAATAGGAAAATGGCAAGGAGGATTTTTAGGAAAGGGATACTAACTTGTGGTAGTTTGAAGACTTAGTGGAGGAGTATATCACTTATGATCCAATGAGATTGTGAGGTTCTTTTGGTGAGGGAGGTTTGTTACAGACCTAGGTGTAAGGACATGCCAATAAAAACATTATTGTGAAGATGTCTTGGGAAGTGGCAGCCTAGACATTCAGTGGTAGATTTGATAAACATTGTGTGTAAGAATTTGTACAAACATTTGGTTCATGTTTAACATGAATTTTGACTTGCACAATGAACTGTTTAAAATGAGCAGAACACACATTTATTCTAGCATGGGTGCTGGTTGATTAGTGGCAAACCAAAAAAGATTGCAATAGTCAGGGATATTTGTTGACAATTATTGATAGTTACCGATTTTATGAAAAACTGGCTAAATTTATTAATGAAAAACTATCTAGATTTGTTATTAGCTTTAGGAGGGAGTTTTTTATTGTAAACTTCCACATAAATTATGTATAAATATATCATAATTAACGTGTTGCATGTAAAGAATGTATATATCACTCACAAGAGAGACTTGTGTATCATTTCCTTTGTTAAGAGTAATAAAGATTGGGATTTTATTGTTTTGCCATGTGTTTTTATGTTTTTGTTTACTTATGTTCTTATGTAATAAACAATCAATATATATATATATATATATATATATATATATATATATATATATATATATATATTGAGGAACCAGACTTCTGAAATTTAGTGGGAACCAGAAATTCTAATAAAAAACTATGACCAAATCATCCACTTGATTCCATGTTTTGAATGTATAATTCTGCTTCTATTTGTGATCTCGATGTCAAGTTGTGCATCATTATTATTTTGACGTAATAAATCCAATGGCACAGGAATATTTATGTTGGTGTCATGTTTTCATATTTTTCTAAGATTGTGCCTTCATCAGCATGATATTAAAACTTGCTACATGGAATTCTTTTGCTTTTTCAATAAATTATACTCTTATATTTATTGATTCATTAATATTTCTAGTTTTGTTTTATTTATTCAATTTTACTCTTGCAGTTTTTAAAAAAATTTCATTATCACTCCTTGCTATTAAATAGCTAATAAAAAATCAAATTTTGTTTTTATTTATATTCTTGTTTTTTTTTTCCTTTCTTTAAAATCCAAATTAAAATAAAAAAGACACAAGAACTCAAAAACCAAATGAATATCTAATGAGCATGAGTAATATTAAAACTTTTTTGAAGATAATATTGAGAAATCTTAAACCGAAGCAAGATATTGATGAATTTATAAGGCCAAAATTGAAATTTACTTTTTCAATCTTTATCATAAGTCATGTTTATTTTTGCGTTTCAAAAATATTTTTTTATTTTAAATTAATATTTTTTTTATGTTTTTAGATTATTTTAATATAATAATATTAAAAATAATTTTTAAAAAATAAAAAAATTCTTTTAATATATTTTTAAATAAAAAATATTTTTTAAAGTAACATAACTCCCTAATGGATGCGAAGATTCTTCATTCTTAGCAAAATGATGTGAAGATGTATCTCTTTGAATTTTACATTCTTACAAAGCTTATTATATTTGGACTTGAACAAAACTAAACCTCACCCATGTACTTATACGGGGTAACCTTGCTTGTTCAGCCTCGGTATGAATTTTCAGGAAACAAATCCTAGATAAGTTTTTTTTGGTAGTTTTATCATCGCAACACACCATCACCAGTTCAGGAGGGAAATTAGAATTACTTCTGCTGTACGGCTACCGTTGGTAGTCAAGAGGCCGGTCCGGTCTGTGATAACAACTGGGAGCCTCACACTGAAATCTGAGCTGGCCGGCAAAGGGATTCAAATGCTGTGGAGTCATGCATGCTCAGTGTTAAATGCAAATGCGGGTCATGGACATCGTCTTAAAATCAAAGAGCTAAGAGAGGCAATATTTTATATCATTTCCTTGTTTTGCTGTCAAAAAACGGAGAAAAAGAAAAAAAGAGGTAACCGTCTCAGGTCTCAACGATAGCACACCAGGGCTTCTTTCTTGATTTGAGTCCCCCTCCTCGTTTCTCTTCTTCCCTTTGTTCTTTGTTGGCACAGAAGGCATGACAAACAGATCCAGATGATTGTGTTCAAGGTTGTTGTATATGAGCAGACAAAGAGGGTTTATGGAGCTAGATTTAGTTTTGGGTGAGCTAGCAAAAGTTTGGGAGATGGGGTTTGTAGTTCAGATTGCTAGCAAAAAGAAAGAGATACTGGTTTAGCTTTTCGCTGTATTGTTTAGCTGGGCTGTTAAATTATGAACTGGGATTTTGGCTCTGGAAATTGAGAGAGGACTGAAGTCTTCTGGGTTTTTTTTTTTTTTTTTTCATTTTCTTTTACTAAAATCAGACTGAATCAGGATTTGACATGGTCGATGTGTATGATTGTATTTTTGTTTTGTGTATATTTGACTGAAAAATTGTTATTTGAGAAGGTGTCATGTCTGCCTCATATCTTTCAGCACCTTGGGCTCGAGCACGATGAGAAGGTGCTCCCCTCGATCGGCAATGAGGTGTTGGAGGCTGTGGTTACTCAGTTCAATGGAGCGGAGTTCTCAAGGGCTGAAGAGCAGAAACTGGCTGCGCGGCAAGAGGCAGGGAGGTCCAAGTTCGGGTGCTTGAATTTCTTTTCATAAGTATGCTGATTGCAGGTACACTTTTAAGTGGCAGAGCCATTAGAAGCCAAATTGCTGGAATGCAACTCCCGATTGACTTGGAAGATGATGAAGATGAATTTGGCGACGGCTCTAATAGAGACACCTATAGACAGAAAGGTGGCAAAGAAGCAAGCTAAATAAGATATACGGTGGCACAAGTTTTTATGTTCCATCTCAGAGGATTACAAAGAACATAACATAAGAAATAAGATTTTTTAAAAAAATCATTTGCTTCAAAGAAAGAGAAAGCAAATACAAACATAAAAAAGGCAAAAGATTTAACAAAACAAGATTGTTATTATGAAAAAAAATAAAAATTATTGAAACAACAAGAGTGAATAACATTCGAGCATGTCTTGATATTTAATTGAATATTATAAGATACATCAAATGAAAATAATAGCTAAATGACATGATAATGATTTTATGTAGTATGCATTATTTAAGTTTTTATTATTTCTTTAAGTGTTGCACTTTTTTTAATTTCTATTATAATAAAATAATTAGGAAAGCATACACTTTATTCATCTCACATATAATTTAAATAATAAAAAAAACAATAAAATATTCATGATTCCCACTTTAAAGAGCATAGACATATGATTACATTTTTCAGAGTGCTAGTTAAAATGGCTATTAAGCTATTTTAGATGCTCTTAGAGTTTTGAAAGGGCTCCTTGTCTCATTTAAGCATAGTGGTCGAATCATCGGTCAAAACACCCTCTACATATATTGAGTCAAAACTGCATTATACCTTACCTTATCTCGTATGGCGTCAATTTTGTCACTATGTTTACAAAAGAACAGATAATCACCGGTCTAATGAATTTTCATAAAATGGAGCAATCCTGGACAGTTTTTCTTATTACCCATATCAATCGATGCTGGGGCAGGTTAACAAGTCAATAGAAAGCATGGGTAGTTTATCTTCTCCACCGAGAGCGCTTCCTGTCCCGGTACGTGAATTCCACAACTGATGCAAAAAGGCAAACAAAATACAAGGGAACTACGCATAACCAAACTGATTTGTTCCAGTTGTGATATACTATGATACAGATACCTTGCCTCTATCAAGGATTTAACAAAAAAAAACCATGAAAAGGGGCAACAGGAATCAAGCAGAAAGAAAAACAAATCAAGTAAAAACCATCTCTGAAAGGGAAAAATATCTATAAGACCTTGACCACAACCTGAATGCTCTAATTCTGGATGAAGACCTGAATTGTCAAGCTTCAAGGCAGTCCTTCACACCCTGCTCGAATTTATCAAGTGAAGATATAGTATTCATGAGTGCATCAGCAACCTTCTGTCTGCCAAAAACAGAAAGGATGATGGGAGGGCGTGTTAGAAAATTGTCAGGAGGAATGCTAAATGGGCTCGTACATGCAATTCAGCTTCACTTGACAAGCATATTGACTGCCACGATTCACAAATTCAGAGAAATGAAGAACAGGTATTAAGAACTAAACTTGTTGACAAAAGATTTCACCAAATTAAAATGTTAACAAACAAGGTATGTAACCCTGCTAGCAAGAAGAACCAATGTTAGGGAATTTTTTAGGGGAGGTTAAAAAAATTTCTTTATTTGCTTAAAGGATGAGAAAGAGAGGTCTTGTTATCAGATTACATTCATGTTGCTTGAATAAATTTTCATGAATAAATAACGAGGATATAATCGTAAATTTGAGTCCAAAATTTATTCCCTTGCCTCCATTACCCCCAACTTGGGAGGAGATATTTTAATAAAAAGGAGGGAATGGAGGTTATACAATTTCCCTTCCCCTCGTATTAAATTTTTTTCCCAGACAAGGTTAACTTATTAGTCCCCTCCATTTTCCTCCCCTCCCTTCCGGTCATCTCCTTCCCAAACAAAAATAATTAACAATCAAATTCACTGATCAGTGTGGTTCTTATAGGCATAGTATGGAAAACGTACCTGTCAGAAGCAAGTTGAACATTAGCTTCATTCGCCAGACCATCAAGGGAAGTGAAAGATCTACAGTACAATAATCATTAAGCAAAATGCTCTTAAGTGAATGTTACAAAATCAATCATGAATTATTCACATAACATAAATCACAATGTTAAGTCTCTAGGTTGATTTTGGATTTGGGCAGCCTAAATAAGCTAAACATTTTCCACAGTATTTACTAATTATCTCCAAATTCCATCAGCATTTGCTTTATTTTGAAGTGGTTGGTAATGAAAGTAACATTTATTTGCTTCTGCATTTATGGGAGGGTACTTAGGTCAAAATCCATATATTTGGTTTATAAATCGTAACCAGACTAAATGCAGTCATTATTACTACTTTATAAACAATTAAAAGACAGTTTCATCTTTGTTGATATACATTCAAAATTTAACAGCAATGGAAAAAATCATCTTCAAATGAGCACAGGTTTGGAATGTTAATACAATGCAGTAGTTTATATTTGTTGCAATGTACTAAAAACAGAAGAAAAGGTGGTTACCTTATAAGATCATCCAAAATAGCTTCTGCTTCCAACTTTGCAGGGTCCTTTTTATCAAGTAAGGAAGCAGCATTCTTCACAATCAAACGAAACGTGCAAACCTATTCACATTAAAATCAAGCCTATGATTACTTAAAACGATTAATCAAAACCCTAATTACGAAGATACATGATAACAAAATGCACAAACCTCCACTCCTGTATTAGCCTGAAACGCAACAAACGAATTCCTATCTTGAGGAACACAATCCCTAGCGGCAGATTTTAACAGTCTTTGAACTTCCTCTAATTTCTCCTCCTTAAATTCGGATTGACTGTCCGCTGCCAAGAACAAGCCAAATTAACCCTATTTAAAAAATCAACAAAAAAAGGGTGAAACCTTACTTACTTAGCAAGAGATAGGCGGAGCGAAGGATTTCACGGGAGGCATCGATAGGAGCCAATATATATTTCGCTGTCTTCTTCTTTTGATCTTTCAGCCAGTCCTTCGGTCCTGCTGCATAATTAGGGTTTTGAAAGCAGTTAGCGAGAAATTAACCAGCATTTAATGAGCGATGAGAGAGTGTAGCCTTGCTTACAGATGCCGACGGAGAAGGCAGAAGCAGGAGCGGAAGGGACGAGAGCGAGGAATGAGAGCAAGGCAGCGTCTCTGCGAGAGAGTTTGGGTAGGAGCAGACGACGTTGATTTTCATGTCCTTTGCTGGAGATTTGGGGTTTTGGAGGGAGAAGTGAGAGGGAAGCAGATGCGGCTGTTGCCATGGTAACGAGTTTGTTTGGGTTTCAAATGAGCTGGTCCGATTTAACGGATAGGACCTCAGGGGAACAAATAGGCATGGCCCCACAAATATTTGGGAGAAATCAAAAGCTATCCCTAATTTTCAATAAGGAGACATAACGGTCCCAAGACTTTTTCTGTTTTCGTTCTTACTCCATTATTCATTTTCCGTTATACCCCCCCCCCCCCCCCCCCCGTATTTTAACTCCGTTCGAAACTCATTGTTTTGTTTGGAAATCCACTGAATGGTAATTTCTTGCGTGGAACTATGGATAAATTACATATGTGCATGTCCGTGAATAAATTAAATATATATAAATAAAAAAACTAAGAAAGAGTTGTTAAGACTAATTAAATTATAAAATAAAAAAATAATATTTCTTTAAAAAGCAAAAAAATAGATGAGCATGCCAATATTTAACCCTATTTTTTAATTTGTACTTAGAGGTTTTTTACCAAGAACAAATAATTTTTATTTTTATAAATATATTATACAAGTACAATTTATTTATTTATATCAAATATATTATAAAGAAATTAAAATAATCTCTTTAAAATATTATAAAAAATCAAAACAACTATATAAAAAAACTAATATTTAAAAAATAAGCAAATTGTTTTAAGAAAAATCAGAAAGAGCATCAATTTCAATTTAAATAAGAACATTACATAGAAAAGAAGGGTATTGATTAAAATTTTTAAACACAAAAAAAAAAAAGGATCATATGTTGCCAGGCTTGCATGCCTGGCCAAGAAACCAACAGCCAAGAGCATAAGATTTTATTTTTTTTTGAGATATGACAAGGTATTTGTCATAATTAGCAATATTTCCCAATCATTTCTAGTGATTAAAAAATCAGGTTCAAGTTTTTTGATCTAAAAAATCTATTTTAAAACTTATTTTTACTTGAAGATCACACCATTCCATTAAAGGAGGGAGCTCAACCTGTTAATCTCTGGTCGTGCAAGTATTCTAGTTTACAGAAGGATATGGTGGAAGGGATGATCTCTGAAATGATAGGTGATGGCACAATCCAATCAAGCAACAGTCATTTTGCATCCTTGTCGTGCTTGTGAAGAAAAAAAACCTTACCTAATGGTTATGTGTCGACTATAAGGCCCTCAACAAGCTGACAGTCAAAAATAAATTTTTCATACCCTTAATTGAAGAGCTACTGGAAGAGTTAATAGGGGTAGTGGTGTTCTTCAAAATTGATTTATGCTCCGGCTACCACCGGATTCGGATGAGCTCAAAGGACATCCATAAAACAACATTTAAAACACACAACAGACACTACGAGTTCTTAGTGATGCCCTTTGGTCTCACTAACACCCTCAATACCTTTCAAAGCCTAATGAACGAAGTGTTCAGAGCTTATTTGAGGAGGTTTGTTCTAGTCTTTTTTGATGACATTTTAGTTTACAACAAGTTCTACACGAAGCTCATGGAGCATCTACAGGTCGTTTTTATAATGCTCAGGACACATAAACTAATAGTAAAGGAAAGTAAATGTGTCTTCGGTGATAACAAGGTTGAGTACCTAGGCCATGTCCTCTCTAAGGTAAGAGTGGCTACCGATTTAGCAAAGCTACTAAGAACTGGCCATTACCTTAGAAGATCAAGCAATTACAAGGGTTCCTAGTATAATTTTAAGACCCAACCCGGTGGGCGGCCCGGTTCAAGGCTCGGGTTCCGAGTTGTCACCGGGTCGGCCTGGTCATTTAAAAAAAACAAAACAAAACGATGTTGTGTTAGTAAAAAAAACAAAAAAAAATAAAAGTTAACAGGTTTGTAGTGGGGTCTTGTCGGGTCAACCGGGTCGTCGGGCACACCGGGTTTTTTCTTCCCCTTTTTTTTTCAACCCGACCCCGTTCCAGTCCTGGGTCGACCCGCCAGGCCGGCCCGAGTTTCAAAACTATGGTTCTCAAGGTTCACGGGGTATTACAGAAAATTTGTAAAAGGATATGGCATTATTTGTCGCCCCTTAACCAAACTTCTTAAAAAAGATGTTGTGGGTTAGGACCAAGAGGCAACTTTGGCTTTCAAAACTCTTAAGAAAACAATGGTTAATCCTCCGGTCTTGTCCCTAATTAACATGAGCAAACCTTTTATCATCGAGACAGATGCATCAAGATCGGGCATTGAGGTAGTTTTAATGCAGGAGGGGCATTCTATAACATACATCAGTAAGGCTTTAGGGTCAAAGTAGCAAGTGTTGTCCATCTACGAAAGGGAAATGTTGGCAATCCTGTAGAAGACCAAGTGGAAGCAGTATCTATGGGGTAGGACTTTGAAGATCAAAATCGACCATGTGAGTCTTAAGTACTTGCTGGACCAAAAACTATCTTCTCCCTCTCAACATTTATGGTTGACTAAACTGTTGGGCTTCGACTATGAAATTGAATTTCATAAGGGAATAGAAAATGTAGCAGTTGACGCTCTTTCTAGAGTCACCAACAGTGAGTTTAATGCATTAACATTGTCCACGTTGTCGATTCCCTTAGTATTGGATATCAAAAGGTTTTGGGAGGAGGATAACAAGATTCAATCCATCATTCAAGACTTAACAAAAGACCCAGCTACACACCCTCACTACAGATGGAGGGACAATTGCTTATTCAGGAAAGGGAAACTAGTGGTAGGAAACAATATAGCGCTCCAGCATCAGCTCATAAAGATTTACCATGATACATCCTTAGGGGGACACTCTGGGTCTACAGTCACGACAACCAGGGTTGCCAGCATGTTTTACTAAAGAAAGCAGCAAAAAAAAAAAATAGATAATATGTGAGAGAGTGCCCAACCTTTCAAAGATACAAAACAGAGAATGTGACCAGTGATGCGAACCTCGTGATCACGTAATCCATAACAAGATTGAGATCTAATCCGAAATAGGTCTGATAGGAGTGTGATACAATGGAAACCTGCCCCAAGGCACCAATACTATTGCAATGAGTAGAATGACGCCACGAAGCCAGTTAATCTTCGATAAGTCAGATTCAGTTCGTTTAAGAACTGAAGAATGCAAGAATTACTCTCACATGTTAAAACTAAAAAATTCAAAATAATAATCATCAAAGCTGCCGAAATTTTGGCTTACATGAGTTTAAACAGTTCTTGAAAAATTAACCCTAATGGACCCCTTATGTGGACCTATATAAGGTTCACTCAAAACTGACCCAAAACCCTAAACTGAAAAGCTTATAACTTAATCCAAATAAGCCTTGGATCTTAGCTGAAAACAAAGTATTAATTACGCCCAAACAAGCCTTGGGTTATAGCTAACAAAATAAAATAAAGCCCCTAATATTAAATCCTTGTTCTGCCATGAGAAGAAGAGAATGAAGTAAAATATTATATAACTGATTCAATGCCTATTTATAGCCTTCCACGCAACCCTTTAATCCTAGAAACAAAAGGAAAAGGTAGTCACCCATGTTGTTTCCAAGTTGTAGTAGGATTCTTTTGTTTCCTTTGCTATCCTCACTTCATGGCCTAAATAAGGTTGTATCGGACCCCTCTTGCACATGGATAAGATGTACTTATGTTTCCTCCTGATACTCTAATGGAACTTTTAATTCTGACTTGGTGGAAACCTTTAAAACCAATGCATTCGATGCCTCTTTCAATGTCTTTGTCTTGGACTGAGTTATTAGACCATTTGGAACATGTAATGGGTCCTTGCTGGTGTTCCTGGGCTGGTCCACATCATCCCTTCTATCCTTGAAAGGATTCGACCTCGAATCAAAATTTGAAAGGTCAATTTTGTATGCGTTGTCATTTATTCTCTTTAAAACCTGAAATGGACCATCACCACGAGGCTATAATTTTGATTTTCTTTGGTTGGGGAATCGTTCCTTACGCATGCTCATCCAAACCCAATCACCGGGTTGGAAAACAACCAGTTTACGTCCCTTATTTGCCTTAGAAGCGTAAATTATGTTCTTTTTCTCTATTGGTAGTCAAACTCCTTCATGGAATTCTCTCACCATCTTTGCATTCTTTTCACCATCTAAACTTACCCTTTCTTCAAAAAGGTAAAGAAATTAAGTCCATAAGAGTTAGTGGATTAAAACCATAAATAATTTCAAAAGGAGAAAAACCAGTGGTCGAATGCACATTATTATAAGCAAACTCAACAAATAAATTGAAAAGCCCTTAACCTGATCCAAACAAGCCTTGGACCCTAGCTCAAAACAAAGTTTTAATTAAGCCCAAACATGAAAGAAAATAATAAAAATAACTAATTTGTCATTAAATACCACGAACCCTTCTTTCCTTGTGTAGCTAGGATGAATAAGGAATCCTTATAAGAAAAGGATTTTGAAAATCCTGTAGATTATATTGCAGCTCATTAAAGATCCTTGTGGAACTAGGAAATTCCTAGAACCAGCGACCACATTCTTGTAAGAAAAGAATCCTAACCAAATAGGAAGTCCATAAGTCAAATGGAAGTAAATAACAAAATTCATACAGCCTCTATTGACTAGTATTACGGTGCCTTCCTGAAATCCAATTGACTTGAATTTTTAACCCAATGTAGGAAAACATATTTGGAGAGTCCACATAAAATATTAGCTCGATCCAACGGTCGGATTGAGAATTATGATTGTCGCCGTAAACCTGGACTGTTGCGCTTTTTACGCCAAAATCCAAATTTGACCTTACATGGGTCATATCACAAGGCTGAACCATATCAACCAGTCTAGGGTTGTTGCAGCCTCTATCGATCCCAACAACACCATTCATAGACATCAACATGGATTTCATAACTGGCTTACCAAAATCAGATGGCAAGGAAGTGATACTTGTAGTGGTGGATAGGTTCAGCAAGTATGCACACTTTATGGCACTTTCACACTCTTTTTACTACTAACATAGTCGCTAAGACCTTTATGGAATCAACCTACAAACTGTATGGATTGCCCGCTACCATAATGAGTGATCGAGACTCCGTTTTCCTTAGTCAGTTTTAGAAGGAATTATTCAGCCTACAAGGGGCAACCTTCATTACTCCACTGCGTATCACCCTCAATCGGACAGGCAAACCGAGGTCGTCAATAGGTGTATAGAAGGCTATCTCAGGTGCATGACAGGGGACGCTCCTTCACAATGGTGTAAATGGCTGGCTTTGAGTGAATCATGGTACAACACAAACTTCCACACCGTTACCAAGTTCACCCCCTACAAAATACTTTATAGGTTTTCACCTCTAATACACATTTCCTATTTCCCTAAAGATTCATCAGTAGAGGTTGTTGATTATTACCTTAAAAAAAGGGAGCAAATGCTATAGACAGTAAAGCAAAATATAGTCAAATCCTATAACAGAATGAGGCAATTGGCTAACAAAAAGAGAAGCAACAATCCTAGAACAGAATGAGGCAATTGGCTAACAAAAAGAGAAGCAACAGGGTCCTATAAGTGGGCAATTTGGTTTACTTAAAATTTTAGCCCTAAAAACAGAAATCAATGCTTCAACACTATAACAAGTTAGTAGCTAAATACTATGGTCTGTACATAGTGATCAAGAGGATTGGGGAAGTAGCCTACAAGCTAAACCTTCCGTCCTCGTCAAACATCCATCTAGTTTTGCACGTCTCTTTATTAAAAAAGATCGAGGGAAATAAGATGGTGCATAAAAGCTTACTGGATGGGCCTAGCAGCCCCTGTTACAGCCACAAGCGATCATGGATCAAAGGTTGATCAAGAGAGGTCAACAAGCTACTACATAACTCTTAATCCATTACCAAGGTTTGTCCCCAACAGAGGCTACATGGGAGTTGATGCATGAAATAAAACTTGGGTTCTCAACCTTGAGGACAAGGTGGTTATTAAGGGAGGAGAATTGTTGCAGGTGAGCTCTATCTGAGGAGTTTAACAGGAGAAATCAATTTAAAAAAGAAGTCACTGCAAATGATACGTACTGTATGACTATGCTTCATGCGCACCATTTTAATAATTGTAATCTAGAAAGCACGAGACCCTGCTCTCATCTTCCACTCGTGCCTATATACAAAGGGCGTTGTACAGAATAAGAATATATAAAAAATAAGAGAAATATTATTTTGCAAACCTTTTTGTAGTCCTAAACTCTCTCCTTATTTCTCTCATTCTATTCAGTCTTCTTCGCGTCTGTTAATCTTTTTCTCAATTCATTTGTGTGGAGAGAGGCATCTCCAAGCCTGAACCACACAAATTCACCCCACAACTCGGGGAAAGAGGAGGCGCCAAGATAAACTGTCCAAGTACATTTGAGATCTTAAAATCACTCGAATAAATTTTAAATTTTGAAGAGATTCTCGAAAGCTCAGGTCTAAGATCAGAGTACTGTGGGGTATGAATATGCTATTATTCCATCTTGTCTAATTTTCACTGCAGCGATGCTGACAGGGAATATGTGCCGTATTTTTCAAATGAAAACTATAGGATTGTGGGATAGTGGTGAACAAGCACTCAAGATTCACACATCTTGGAAGAATGACTGATGCAACTGTTTATTTCCAAACCATCATATCCTTCAAATGGCGTATGAGATCTTCGTATTTTTATGCACCCCTTCCAAACAAATCCACTACAGTTCTCTTGGAAGAAATTTATTCATTTTTTATAACAGAAGTTTGTTCTTGTCTTTTGTTTTAAAACATATAACAAATTAATAACCAACTGTCAAAACCATATAAAATAATTTTGAAATCATCGTGCTAGTAATTGTTGGTGAAAAACAAATATCCTATTTTTGTTTTCAAAAATCTTAAAAAAAAAATTAAAAAAAAAACTTAAAATGATACCAAATAATATACCAAAACACTAAGATAATCAGTATTTTATTTATAAAAAACACAAGAGAAACATAATAGCCAATCTAATATTCTAAGATAAAGTTAATTTTAGTTCAAAAATCTAATTTTTTACTTTTAGTTTTTTAAGTTTTTTTTTTATAATGAAAATTATATCTTTTTCTAGCCTAATAGTTTGGAATAAGGCTTTTAAAATCATAGTAAATTTGACAACATAAATGATCAATGTTTATGTTAAAATATTTTATTTGATGATAAAAATTTATTGGAGGTTGTTGGTGATGGTTTTAATTCCTTATATTACTCATATTACTCAAAAAATAAATCCAAGTTTGAAAAGATTTGTAACATCGATTTAATTTTGTGGTTTTTAACTTATTTTTTTACTACTTAAAAGGCATACGAAGTTTGATCGATAAATAAGTTGTTTAATTGAACAACAAAACTTTTGTTATGTTATATGTCACAATAAACAATTTATTCTCATTTTTTTTATATGAAAA
This sequence comes from Populus tomentosa, assembly GCA_018804465.1. Classification (NCBI taxonomy): domain Eukaryota; kingdom Viridiplantae; phylum Streptophyta; class Magnoliopsida; order Malpighiales; family Salicaceae; genus Populus; species Populus tomentosa. Next base: position 14,029,620 of record CM031995.1, read on the forward strand.
AAGTAAGGTCAAGACTCGTGAGCACCCGGCCTTCTTTGAAGAGGTCATGCCATGCACCTATTTTTTTTTCTTATTTTCTTTGTTGTTTTTTCATTGAAAAAACGCTAATGAACTTGCTTTTTAATTTTGACATGGTTTTTAAATGATTTAATTGAATTTTAACAATTTATTTTTTAAAATTATTATGTATTTAAAATAACAATAATAAATTGCCAATAAAAATTCAATTAAAATAATTTTTTTAATTATATAATTTAAAATATATATTTAAAATTTTATATATATATATATATATAGATATATATATTCTTAAAAAAATAAATATATAATTCTTTTTTCAAGACCAAGTAATATTTTTGGGTTATTCTTTCACAAATAATCTCCAATTAAGACAGGATTTCCACAATAATACATAAAACGTTTATGATAATTGATACAGTTAGGAGAAATTTTTTCAGAAATAAATTTATAGAAAAGCAAAAAAAAAAAAGGAAAGAAATCTAAGCATTTTCCCCTGGTGGAATTGCAGAAGGGGACGAAGCATCGTCAGGCTCAGGAATAGAGAGAGAAAAGAGAGGATCGACATTCGCACAAGTAACAAACGGAGCACGTGGCAAACATACAGAATCTTGATCCTCCTCAACAACACACAACGCTGCAATTTTATCTATGCACACCAGAAAACACAGAGGGAGAGGGAGAGGGAGAGGGAGAGGGAGAGGGGCTGTTGGAAAAAGAATCCACGCACCAAGTAAGAATTAAATTCCTTCTGTAGAAGAAAAATGGACACTACAAATGCGGTAAAGGGAATAATAAAAGAGTAGGTTCCTAGTTGGGGTGGTTGCAAGAGCACATTGGAAGGGAGGGGTTATTCTGGTATCGGATTCTTGTTTGTTTAATCCAACTCATGCCTACTTAATTCCCCCAAGAATGCGAATTCCAAAGAAGCCGGTTTCCTTTTGCCTTTCTCTTTTCTCTCCTGAATTTCCCCGTCCTTTCGATTCTCGAATTAGCTTCTTTTCGGGATTTCATTATAAAACTCCTAACTTCGCCTTCGCTAAACCAAAGCAAATTCACTCCGCAGGTTAGTGCTCTCTCCCTCTCCCTCCCTCTCTCTCTCTACTGATTTCGTTTCTCATTTTATTAAATTGTTTTGAAAATCTGCATCATTCCTCGTTTTATCGTTGAAGAAATATGAGGAGTTTTTTTAGTGTAAAATTTGGTGGAATCATAGGTGGAATTAGAGTAGGTTTTGATGGAGGAATTGGATTTTTAGGTGTTACTTTGGAGCGAATGATGGAAGATACTTAGACTGGGAACATGCACTTTCACTCTCTGCTTTTTTATTCAAATTTGCAGGTAAGATGTCAGCAATTGAGGTTTTTTTTTTTTTTTTAATTATTATTGTTATTTTTTATTATTTTTTTAAATAAAACCCTTTTAGGTTGAGTTCTTGGTTTTATTCTTCTTCTTCTTCTTCTTCTTCTTCTTCTTTTTTTTTACCAAGAAAACAGTGTTTTTATTTTTGCAGAGGACTTCATGGCTGTTGTGTGCTGTTTGCTAGTCATTTCACCTATAGTGTTGGATTATGTAGATTGGTCAACTTGATCATAAGAGCACTTAACCCCTTTTTTTTTTTTTTTTTCTTTTTCTTTTTCTTTTCCGTTTACTTTAATCATGCGTGTTTTGTATCCATCTAATATGGCTTAATGCGAGTCGTGTATGTACCATAAAACCTTGTTTTCTTGAATTTGTTGAGTAATGGATTTCTTTCGTATTGTGCATGGTGTAATTTGAATGTCATTATGTATCGATGTTAAAAGTTAATTCTTTTGAATATCTCAGGAGTCAATCAGTTGCACATGAGCTATAAGATGGACAAGGGTCAGAAGGCTGTTTTAGGTGACCAGAGATTGGGCTCTGAGCTTATGGGGAGTAGGGATGGAGTTCAAGAACCATGCATATGGTCATCTCCTGAAGGGGGGAAAGATGAAGCTGAACTTGGAAAACGGATCTTCTGCAATAGGTCATTGAACATGAGAAATATTATAGCTGTTGGCTTCGACATGGATTACACATTGGCACAGTATAAGCCTGAAACCTTTGAGAAACTTGCGTATGAAGGCACGATTGAAAAGTTGGTGTCTAATCTTGGCTATCCTGAAGAGGTTTGTCTTTCTTAAAACCTGTGCTGCTTTGCTCCATTGAATTTGACAGTATGTTGGCTAAGAATGGTGTTTCTATGCAGTTGTTGGGCTGGACATTTAATTGGAAGTACATGGTCAGAGGATTGGTTGTAGATAAAAAGAGAGGCAATATCTTGAAGGTTACTCATCAATAGTTTCTCATTAGCTGTTTTTTACTTAAAGAACATAAGAACATTTGTGTGGGAAAATATTTGAACTAGTGATTTGCAATATACAGATGGATCGTCATAAATATGTGAAAGTGGCATACCATGGATTTAGAGAGTTGACCAAGGAAGAGAAAGTTGGCACCTATGGGAATACTCTGATACGAGATGCTTTTGACGAGCCAGATTATGCGCTTATTGATACTCTTTTCTCATTAGCTGAAGCCTATTTGTTTTCCCAGCTTGTTGACTTTATGGACAAAAACCCAGGAAGAGTTCCAGCAAGAGTAGAGTAAGAATGCAGCTTTTATTTTTATTGTCTTATGTGGTACCAGGTCTTTTATTTATTTATTTATTTATGTGAATTCTCTATAATGGTAAATTCCAACTAAACCAAATCCCTTTTCTCTTCCCCTTCATATGCTGATTCAATTTTGCCAACTTAGTTGTTGCTATAACTTTGTTTAAGATTAAAAAAACTTTAAGGGCCTAAAATATACCAACTTCAGGCAGAACATGTTTCTCTGCTGTGAACTTCACTGGTTTGGCAATAAAAGTGTGCGCTTTGAACAGTAAAAACAAGCATGTCTACATATGTGGTTTAAATACCAGCAGAAACGTCATAGTACAGCTACATAATACAGATGGGGTTTTTAACAATGAATTATTCATTTCCTTGCAAAGGGTTTCCATATTTACGGTTATCCAACTTTTAGGAGTCAAGTAATTATTGGGGTTCGTATTAAAGATGAAATGTTATGGTATTGCTATTGTATAACATCCACAAGAATCACCTACAGTTGTTTGTAGATAATAAATAACCAATTGATGTGGTGGAGGGTAGACCTGTTCTTCAATGAAGTGTAGATCTTGAAAGCTCATTGTTTCACAACCAACTCTTTCAGCTATGCTCGCATGTACAAAGATGTTCGATCTGCTGTTGATATGTGCCATCGTGATGGAACTTTAAAGCAAATGGTAGCAAAAGATCCTAAAAAGTAAGTTAAAAAATTGGCATTAATTCCTCAAGCGATTGTCAATCATTGGTGATATTTCTGCTTTTCTATTTATGCTGCTTTTCTAGTTAAGAAGGCTATATTTATTAGTTAAGAAGAGACCTTAATTGCAGTTTGTTTTGCTGAATAGACAAATGATCTAATGGATGCTGGTTTAGACAGAATAGACAAATGATTTATATAATTTTTGGGTTATTTGGAAAAGGTTCTTTTAACTTGTTCTTCTTTATTTTTGGTTACGGGTGCTTTTGTCTTTATGTCTCTGGGCTTCATCTACCAGGTACATCAACGAGGATAAGTCTATAGTTCCACTTCTCAAAATGCTCAGGGATTCTCGACGGGCAACGTTCTTGGTAACAAATAGGTAATAAATCTTCCCCTCCCCATTCCTGTTCTTTTCCCCATGGGAATGCTATGGATAATGAATATCTTTTCATATTCAGAACAAATGTTACATAACATCCTAGCAGATTTCTTTCTAGTTTCTTGCATGTGACTTTTCTGGATGTTACAACTTACTTGAGATGGGACTATAAGTAATCATTGCTTTATCTTTGCAGTTTATGGGACTATACAAATATTGTGATGAATTTTCTCTGTGAGTCCCGTACACTCGATGCTTGCAACTTTGATTGGCTTCAGTACTTTGATGTTGTCATCACTGGCAGGTAATGTTTTTTTTCCTTAAAATAGCATATTTAATAGCTAAAATATTGATTGTTGATTCCTTTTTTTATTAAAGAAGTTTAGTAATTAGCATTTGGCATATAATTTGCACCAAAATTGCAAAAATATTATTTTAACTAATGGCCAGCTTCCATCAGCATGTTATAAAACCATGGATTGCATTCTTGAAGATGCTTTTAATAGTCTTGTTCTGATAATAAGATAGAGTTATTTCCACACTTTGAAGTATTAATTTTCACTCTTGTTTGAAAAATTCTGTTCTGCCAGTAGCTCCAATATTTTGTGTTTTTAGGGTAATTTATGACAGTTGTTGACTTTGACTATATATACAGTGCAAAACCGGGATTTTTCCATGAAGAAAGTAATGCTAATCTTTTTGAGGTTGAACCTGAATCTGGCAAGCTTATCAATACTGATAATGGAACTCCTATGGCTCAGGTTAGTGTAGCAGTCTATTGTCTCTTAAACCTGTTTGACATTCTTATGCTTCTCCTTATTATGTCTGTCTGTGTATTTTTTATTCTTTTTTTAAAAAGGTCGGAAATACTTCACCTAGCATAACACTGAAGAAGCAAAATGAGCCTTGCAGGGTTTTCCAGGTATGTTAAGAACGTTCTTAGTTAATTAAATCCATCTAAGCAATTGTATATAAAAGGCAGCATCAATGACTTAGATCACATCAACTGAATTTTTAGATGGAAATGACAAATACGAGGCATCTAATGATGTCCTTCAATCTGACATTTCAGGGAGGGACTGTTCGTCATCTGCATAAATTACTTTCAATTGGGTCAAGTTCACAGGTAATTCTTTGTCCTGTTTATCATTCTTAATTCCTTGAACAAATTATATTTCCTTCTAGCATTCCATTTTTGTTAAATGGGCGTGCAAGGCATGGAAGGAAAGTACTGCTCATAAACATGAAGGAAAAAACCTTTCTTGTGATTATATACTGTACTTCTGGGCATATTGCATAACTGCTCTTTTGTACTGTTATTTGCGGAATTATATCCATGGCAAGAAAGAATGTGGGTTTGTCATTTCTCTTTTTTTGTTTTAATATTGAGTAACTTTATGATTGATAGTTGAAATCTTTTATACTGTTATTTTGCGGAATTAATCTTTTTTTGGTTTGTCATTTTGCTTACATAAGATGCTTGCTCTTGATATGCTTTTTTTTGGATTCATGCATGTGAATTTTAGATCTAACAACTGTTTAATCCCATAGGTTCTGTATGTTGGGGATCATATCTATGGAGATATTTTACGCAGCAAAAAAGTTCTCGGTATTGCACTCTTTCTTGTCTTCTGATTCCTATTTTCTGTAGCCTTTGAAGCTAATATGGACTGGTTATGAATTATAATTTTATGTAAGGCTCTTATGTAATCAACAAATGGGGCGTGCACAAAACTATTTTAGGGTCTGCATGGGGAATGAATAAAAATAGAAGTTGACACGAGCTATCTCTAATTCCTCACTTGAACATCTAGAATCCCCCCTTGCACATCAAGCCCATCAATCACAGTTTTGCAATTAAAATATTATATTTAGCCATAGCTATGGGGTGTGGTGTGTGTCTTGTGTTGGTTTTTGTGGTTTACCTGCCCTTTATGCCTCTATGAGCAGGTTGGAGAACAATGCTTGTTGTTCCAGAGCTTGAGGCAGAGGTAAAACTGCTTTGGGAACTAAGGGACTCACGCAAGGTAATTTTTGAAATTTCTTATGCTCTGATGACAGTTTTTTTACGCCTCGGCCTTGTAGAAAAGGCTAACAGTGGAAGTTCAAGATTCTGAATCTCACAAAGGCATATTCGTTAATAAACACCAATTACTATTAGTTGTTTGGTTAATTGTACAGTCAGAGAAATCCACCTTCTTAATATTAATTTCTATTACTGAAATTGCTCAAACCGAATCATTGCATGGAATGCATTGAGGAACTGTAAAATTGGTGCATCTCTTGTGCTGGAAGTCGGAGAGCAATATTTATGTCTTCTTCCTTAGACACCTGTATTTCAGGACTCACTGTTGCTATGTTGGACTTTTTTACTACTAGTTATCCAGGTGGTCATGAGATGCTTAAGTTTGTCCATTTTGTGGTCCAATGTTTGAAATCTAATGATAATTAAGCTATTCGAGGATGTATTAAGTTGTTTATCCTGGTCAAGTCAGTTGCTCTTCTTTTCCCTTGCATAAACTTTTTGCAGGCACTACAGTTGATGAGAAGTGACCGTGATCACATTGAAGATCAAATACATCGTCTAAGGTGGTCTCTTGAGTAAGTACATATCTGGAGTCTTATTTTCTGATCATACTATGATATAAAATCACCTCTTAACACCCCCCAAACCAACTTTATCTAAAGTCTGAAAGGTAAAGGGAAATTTTAAGTAGAGTTGTATAATCTGTTTCTCCCAACCAATCGATCCATGGTAGGGATTTTCCTAAATTGTTCTTGTCTTTTCTTTGTTACATAAGCTGCCAAAATGTGGTGCTTTTTATTGCAATGTGGTAGATGCAGAATAAAATGAAACCTGCAGTTTGGATTTTGAACATTGTGTTGTGCACTAATAAACTTGCTTCTAGTAATTTCGAAGAAGATGGAATACTGCTGACACTAAAACAAAACTTGTGAAAGAAATGATTGATCTGGTATGATTTTAGTTCTTTTGCTTGAAAAAAGTGAAACTGGAATTTCTTACTCAGCTTTGAAGATCTTAAAGCCGATCAGAAGCAGGAGAAGTCTGCTTTGGTAGAGGATCTGGAGGTTAGGTTGCTTGTTTGTGATGCTAGTGTTGCTATTGGAATATTTACAGATAGATTATTAAAGTCAAAGATTATTAAAGTCACTGATTAGTTATTCAATGGTTTCTTTGAACAGCTCCAGAGGGATCAAGTAAGAATCAAACATCAACAGGCTCAACGAGAATGTCACCAAAAGGTAAATCTGCTCTTTTGTCCCTTGTGACCCCCAACTCTCTGCAACCTGTCTAATAATAAGGTTTTGATTTTTGACTTCTTCACTGATTAATTTACAGTTTCACAAGGTCTGGGGACAACTCATGAAGACGGGCTACCAAAACTCTCGCTTTGCACATCAGGTGAGATCTAAGTCCTTCCATCATAGAACCTAGAGCTGCTTTGTGCGTGCTTTCTTTTCAAAAATGCTGGGTCAAAATTGTCCTACATTTTTAATTTTTTTTTATATCATGAAGCCTCAGTGTTCATTTCGGTTTGTTCTTAATTGTCTTCCGCACAAACAGGTTGAGAGATTTGCCTGTCTTTATACCAGTCAAGTATCCAACTTAAGCCTTTACTCTCCAAACAAATACTATAGACCCGGTGAAGATTTCATGCCCCACGAATTCAATATTCTTCCAATGTGAACCCTGTTTGCTTGCTGACTACAGTTTAAAAGGGGGCATGATTTAATTTTTTTTTTTTTTTTTGCCATGTAAAAGGATAATGATATCCTTTAACCAAAATGTTTTTTTTTTTTTTTCCTTGAATGAAAGTGTGACATGAATAACTCTGTTTTTGTACAACAGATGCTTACAACTGTATTCCAAATATTGTCTATAGTAGCTACGAGATTTGCTCGATTGAATCATGATTTCTTCCTTCTTATTCCAACTTAAAAAGTGTGGCTATATTCTGAGCGTTTATATTGATAGCAACAAGCATATCACACAGTTTTGACTTTTGAGTTGTTAACAAAGGTGAGAGGAGATTGACATATTTTAGAGAGATACTGAGCAAGAGAACCAAGGAAAATTTGATCATTGATCATGCACGTTATATTATTCGGTTCATAAAGGAAAACTTTTAGGTCGCGTTGTTATTGTTTCAGGGTAAAAGAAAGGGATAGTTGAGACAAGCCTAGATGGAATAGAAGATGGAGATGTGTTTGGTAGTGTTATGAAAGATATAATTATTAAATAATTATGATAGATATGTATTATAATATTTGAAATAATATGTAGATATTATTTTTATTTTATTGCTAATTAATATTATTTTTTTGAACTAATTTAAACTCATAGAAATTGTACTAAAAAAAGATTTGCAATCATTGTAAAAGAAATAACTCATTGCTAAGAAGATATAATCAAATTATGATTTACGATTAAATCATTTCTTTAAATATATTTAATAATAAAATAAGTATTTAAACCAACTATTACAATCTAATTTTGAGTCAAAATTCTTTTATGTAAAAAAAAATATTTTTTTGAAATATTCAAAAAGTAAAAAGAATCATAAATTCAAAACCCAAAAATATTTTGAGGACACAAATAGATAAACTTTTGAGCTACAACATGTTAAAAACACTGAAAGGATAGTCAGATTGGAATATCATTGGCAAGATAGGTCGAATAATAACTTAATTGAAGCAAAATTAAGTTTGAAAGTAAATTTGACTAAAATTAAAAAAATTAATTAAGTTCAATTGTTCAATCAAACTTTTAATGGGTTTAATTGATTTAGTTAAGGACTTAATTAAAGAAAAATTAAGTTTGGAGGTGTAATTCAGGTCAATTTGCAATAATTACAAGATGAAGGACCCAAATAAACTTTAGAGAGTCTACTTGGTATAAATATGAGCTTAATTGTAAGAAGTTTTAAGGTTAAAGTTCATTAAGTACCAAATTGAAGAATCCTAAAACCAATGATTCTTGTGAAGCAAGCATGAAAAGTAGAGGATTCAATTGAAACATTCCAAGAGTGAAATTGAAAAAACTCTAAAAATTGGGTTCGATTGAGGGCTTATTTGAAAAATTTAAAAGAGTAGGGGCTAAATTGAAGAAGATACTATAGACGAAAGGCCGTTTATTTGGAAAAGAGAAACCATAGACAAGTTGCCCTGTTTCAACCCAATCCTGATCCTTATCCTCTCATAAAATACCTATTTTTTTCTTTCCAAAATGCAGTAATGATTCCTATCAACAAGATCCAACCATCAAAATCATTATTTTATCTCTAAAGATAAAAGAAAATACCACAATGACCTATCTCAATCACAACTATAAAGAATATGCATGGGTTGTTCTCTTTTAGACTCTCTCAAACCTTCATCTTTGCAGCAGTTAAGATTATGGGTGCCAAGATCAACGCACATGATGTTTCTATACAATTCTAACCGCTCAGATCTTCTTCATTTCCCTCTAAGATTCAAGAAAAAAATCACAATAAACTCATACCCCACTCGCCAAAATTCTTAGATGGTGTAACCACCTTGATAGATGTAGATTAAAACAAGCTTTTTTCATTGGTTGTAGTTAATGGTCATACTTTCTTCTTAAACACCAAGGGTCGAGATTCCACCAGCTCTTAACCCTAGACACTCCCTATTTCTCTTATAAAAATCCCACAAAATCATAATCCAAGAATAGATCTCATAACCCTAGATACTTCCCATTTCTTCAACAAAAGTCCTACAAAACCATATTGCATGAGTAGCCTGAAGGGAGGGAACACTTCTATAAACAAGGTTTAACCTAAAAATTTTACACCATCATGCAACCTCTCTCCTCCTCCAACCCTTGACGGTTATAATAACCAATCTCCACCATTATTAATAATCAAAACCAACCCTAAAACCACATCTAAATCATACTAGAAACAACCTTTATATTATTGCCAGGAACCCATAAAAACTCCAAACATGACGTTGCCTTCATCATCCAGCTATGGCAGCTAAAAGGGAGCAACCCACCACAACATATAATTGATCAAGTCATCATCTCCTTCTAACGATAGATTAACCCATTCTTTATAGCCTTCAGTCGTGATAACAACCATTCCAAACCCAACGCTGGTTCCTTTTATTTTCCAACCAAAAGGCTTAGAGCCTCTCACAAGGAAAGAAATAAGAAGGAAAAGATGGGCCATTGTCTCTCTTAACTAAAACAGAAGGAAAAACTAAGAGCATCTCTAGAATATACATAAGTAAATCTAGTTTAATGAGAAAATATCATAATTTTTCACTGATCTCAAGGGATATAATTCGCTTCATCACCGTTGGTGGTGTTATATTTTTAAGCCCTTAAGTCTTTTATAGTCTACTAAGCTTCAAGGTTCGTTGATAAGCCAAGAAGATCTCAACGTGTGCTTATCAATAATCTCAGGTTTATAAAGTTGTGAAGATCTAATGGAGTGGAATTAGTCCACTGTGGTATCTTGCAAGTATAAGAAAAAAAAATCAAGTTCTATTTTGTTTTGTTTGAATAAGTGCCAACTATTTAGTAGGAGTTAGTTAGAGTCTTAATTCCATGTAGTTTTGCTAGTATTTTAGGAGAAGTTTGTTATTTATTCATGTACTTAAACTCTGGTATTATGCAGAGAAGAGGGAGTTCATTCAATAAAACATTCATGTGGTATATTCTCACCCAAAAAAGAATATATTTGCATAATACTAAAAGCTTTGATTGGAACATATCATTTAGTATTAGAGCTGATACACCATGGCAACCAACAAAGAACAAATTGAAAATTTTGAAGTGGGGCTTGGAGGACTTCAGGATGGTATGAGTAAAATGAAGTTTAACATTGTTGGCAGGTTCCACCAAATGAAAGGCACCATTAACAAGCTAACAAGGGCTTTACGATCAAACAAAAAGGGGTCCAACAGCAACAACAATGACCTAGTGGTTGCACTTGCCACAATAAAGAAGAATTCGTAGAGAAAATAGAAGGGGGAAGACAAATGTTCTCATCTAAATTGGCTAAACTCCAGTTTCAATATACTTTGAGAATGACCCTACTAAATGGTTCCATATAGTAGATCAATTCTTTGAGTACCAAGGCATTACCGAAGCTCAACAGGTGTCATTAACATTCTTCCATCTCCAAGGACAAAATTATAAAATTTCTTTAAGCTCGTCACTCTTTAAAATGACTAAATCTTTAAGATGACCGCTCTATTTATAAAATTTCTTCCAGCTCACCTCTCTCTAAAATGACTAAATATTTGAGATGACCATTCTATAAAAGGTCAAAATTAAAAATTTTCTCTGAGCTTGTCAACCTCTAAAATGACTAAATCTCAAGATGATCGTTATATAAAAAGTTCAAATATCAATTTTTTCTTCGAGCTAATCTCTCTTTCAAATAAATTTCTTTCAAGTCGTCACTCTTTAAAAATGACTAGATCTTCAAGATGATCACTCTATAAGAAGTCAAAAATTCAAAATCTTCTTTGAGTTGATCTCTCTTTCCAAGAATTTTTTTTTAAGCTCATCACTCTCTAAAATGTCTAAATATTTGAGAAGATCGCTCTATTAAAAAGCCAAAATTGCAAAATCTTATTCGAGCTGATTTTTTTTAAAAGAAATTTTCTTCAAGCTCATCACTCTGCAAAATAATCAAGTTAAAAAAATCTTTGTATTTTCCACACTACAAGAAGGTCAACTGAACACAAATCATTTATGAAAAATCCTAGGTATTTTTCATACTATGAGCAAGTCACTTGAACACAAATTATTCATGAAAAATCCTAGATATTTTTCACATTATAGGAAGATTACGTGATCATGAACCACGAGTAGGTCACCTGATCACAAACTATTTATGAAAAATTCTAGATATTTTTCAAATCACGAGTAAGTCACCCGAGCAACAACACCATTTTTTTTAAGACAAAGAAAACCCTTAATTTTCCAAAATAATTGAATTTTAAAACATCTAATATTCATCAAATATTTGATGAATGAATCTAATATATGATTAACAAACCTAGAGTAAACATAAAGTTCTTGGGGTAAAAATGATTTGCAAAGAAAATTATGAAGTTGTTATAATTATAAGATTCTTATTGCATCAAAATATGGTTCCTAAATGTTCTTGGTCAATGTTATATTAATACTAAATATTAATTAGAGCTATTAAAACCGATACATATTATATTCTTTTTCTTATGGAAGGAAGCAATTGTTCTCATAAACTAAGATATGAGGGATACCTAGAACTAATATATATGTGCTTGTCAGATTGCATGTACACTAAACTAACCCATATGAGAATTTTATATGGAGAGATCACTTGTGTCTATAGAAAGGCTCACGTGATGGTTGTGTAGGTGATCCTTAAACTTAAAATCACTAAGTTATCTTATTTAAGGAGTGTTATATTTTTTTATCATGCTACACGTTGTGCTAACTAAGGTTAACAAATGAGTAGATATTAGATATTATATGAACTATATAAAGATATTTAAGTAATCAAGAGATGATTTATTACCCTTGATGAATTAGAAAAAATATTTAATCTATTCTCAAATAATATTGATTGTAAATCCTTATGTGAAGTTAAATGAAATTTAAAAATAGTTTTAAATTTTATTCAAAGAATCAACAACTATGATATTGAGAACAAACATCATTTGCAAAGTAGACACACTCCATGCTATAATGTCTAAATCAGAACATTGTTGATAAATGGATAATAATTACACTGAAAAACTGGTCGTTGGAAAGTTAAGTCAAATCACTTATGACTTTTTTAATATTTGAAGGGTCATGACAAGTTACTAGACATTGTGCTTAATCTTTAAATATAAATTAATCAATTGTTGAGTTGATAATAAATTAATTTATTTAATCTTATTTTATTTAGAATTGTAATTTATATTTGGATCAACTTATTAGAGAATCTAATGTGTCACATAAAAATCATTGATTATAAATTAAAATGAGATAATTAATCGTGTGTGACTTGATTATAAATAAATTTTAGAAATTAAGGACTAGAATGTAATTAATACAAGTGATTGCAATTATAGATCCAGAAACAATCAAGTACGGACTTGATTGAATAAATTTCTAAAATTAGCCTAAAATAATATATGAGATATTATTTAAGGGGCAAATTGATATTTTATCATTTATAGGGTTTTTAGGTTTCTCTATAAATAATAAGCTAAGCTATGCCTTCTATTTCATGTGAATGGTGATGTAAAATATGAGCAGAGCATAATACATAAACACTTAAAATATATAAGAAAAGAGTCAACACTTTAAAGTATAATAATCTCTCTCTCCTAAAAGGATTTAGGATATTTCTCACTAGTGGTTCATGTGAATTACAGTTAAAGGCCAGACACTTGGACAACTTGTGGTTTGCAACACCTAGCCTTGAAGCAAATATTCAAGGTCGAAAATAATTTTTGATCTTTAGGTAATCTTCATATAAATCCTAAACAACTCTAGATCTGTCTAACGAGATCCTTGAGACTCCCAATTTTTTTTAAAATTTATTGTTTTCGTTGTGTATATGTGTTTCGGGAAATCCAACAAAACAAATATGAGAAAGTTTGGAATGTAATTTTTAGAAAACCATGTTCTATAAAACAAATGAGCCCTCAAATATTTCTATTTCTTTTATCTTAAAATCTATCACTATCTTAAAATGAAGCATGACATGAACCACATGTTGGGCTCAAATTAAAAGACTCTTTTTAGTAATCACAAGGTTCATGTGTTAAGAATTCTCTCAACAAGTAGTGTAATGTAAGAACGAAGAAGAAGAAACTATATTGCTACAGAAACAATAAATTCTTATTACTTGTTTTTGACGTTTCTAATACAAGGCCATTTATGCAATGACTATTAACTAACCAAGTAATAGTCCGTTAACTTCTAAGTACTAACTATCAATAGATCAAAACCATAGTAACTAACTTTAATTGTTGTTTTTGTAATGCAACTGTTGTTGCTACCATTTTTGCTATATTACTTATTGTCGCCGCCGCCGCCTTCTTCATTCTTCTACTAAAAACTCTCTTTGGATTTCTTCCAATGCTATTCAATTGGTTCATGTAATGTTACACCCTAAGCTGCGTCATCATGCAAAGCATTACTAGTAGGACGCAATAAGAGGGGAGATAAAGACAATGACTTGAGGAACACGCAATTTATTGTTAGTTAGTTAGTTGGAGATTAGTTAGAAGAATTTGTTAGCGAAATAATCTATTAGTTTGTTGGTAATGCTTAATATAAAGCTCATTATAGTGATGGTAAATGATAAGAAGAAAATATACAGAAGACTAATCCATTATCCGTTTCTTTTCTCTGCTCTCTTTCTTTTACCTCTGTTCTTTCTCAGTTTCTATCCTTCTTCCTTATATTCTCTCAACTTGTTAAGCTGAGCTTAATAATTGGTATTAGAGCCTTAAGATCCAACAACATGGTGAAAAATCATAAACTGAAAAACATTGAAGATCACTACAAGAAGTTGGAGGAGCGGATGCAAAACCTTCAACAAGAATTTCAGGAGTCTTTGGTTGATCAACAAAATAAATGGCAAGAACAACTTAGTGAACAAATCTGGAGAACTAATCAAATCAATTCATAAATTGAAACACTATCAAATTAATTCCAAACATTCCTTGCTAATCAGGTGATAAGGAAGGATTTAAGAAGCAACTCCAGGGGAATATTACATACACCAGCAAGGGGCAGTCTATATAGAATGTTATCAAGAGGAAAAGGCCACGCTCGGGGAGATCAAACCAATTAACAGTAAAAAATGATGAATAATCCTTCTCTTCCAAGGATGGATCTTATATCATTTTGGGGAGATATTCTGAATGGCTGGTTTAGAAAGCGCAGGAAGTTTTTTAAACTCAACTCAACTCTTTTTCAACAATGGGTAGAACTAGCATCTCTTTACTTGGAAGGAAAGTCAAAGATCTGGTTTGAAGGCTACATGTGTGGTGTGGAATATTTAAATGATTGGGAAGAATTCTCAGGAGCCATATGCAATAGGTTTGGCAATAAAGCTAACATAGTAGAGGAGTTCAACAAATTAACACAGGAAGGTGGTATTGAGGACTAAATAGAGAGGTTTGAGGAGCTTAAGTCACTAATACATTCACTAAATCTTTTACTTCTTGAATCTTACTATATCTCTAGTTTCATTAGTGGATTAAAGAAAGATATCAAACCTATGTTGAATATACTAAAGCCAATGATATTGATGATAACTTTTGATCAAGCTAAATGGCAAGAGGAATCGAACAGTGTCTTGGCAAGAAAAAACAAATTCGTATCCAGGCCTCTAATTGTTGTACAATCTGGTAGGCCAATAGGTAATTTTCAAACTAAGTACACCAATCCATATATAAATGATAACCAGTAGAAACAAAAAGTTTCGGAGACTATGTATGAACAAAGGTGTAGGTTGGGGCAATGTTTCAAGTACGTAGATAAGTTCATGCCAGAGTACGAGTGCGGTGTTAAAGGATTACACATGATTGATGGTAATGAGGAGGAAGACTTTCTGGATGTAGAAGTAGAAAACATCATTGAAGATCTGATGACAAATAAGAAGATTAAAGAATATAGTCTATCATTAAATGCATTGGTAGATAATTATACATATAACACCATTAGGATTAGGGGCAGTTATCATGGAAGGGAGTTGGTAATCCTTATTGACATTGGAAGTACACATAACTTCATTGATGAGCATATTACGGGAGAATTGCAAATCTCTATAGAAAGATCCTTAGTCTTAGCAATAACAATAGCAAATGACAATACCATATTATATGATTCCTATACAACGAGGTTTAAATGGTTTATGCAAAACTATGAATTTGTAGCAGATTTAAAGATTTTGAAACTAAAAAGGTGTGTTGTGGTATTGGGAATGGATTGGCTAAATTCACCAGTTCTATTTGATTTAATCAAAATAAAAATATCCTTTAGGAAGGAGGGAAGAATGATCAAGCCTAGAGGCATTATGGAAGGAGCTAATCTTCAGTGCATTACAAGAGAGAAGGTCAATAAGAATTTAAGGGCAGCTATAATAGGGTTTGTAGGGTAAATTTTTTGTATAAAAGCAAAAGCAGAACCACACCATGTACTTATTAACACAAAGATAGCAAGATTGCTGACAGACTAGACAACTGTATTTGCAAAACCAACATAGCTTCCACCTACCAAGAAATATGATCACAAGATTCCACTAAAACCAGGAGCTTAAACTATCAATTGCAGACCCTATAAAAGCTCATTTTTTAGAAGGGAGAGATCGAAAGGATGGTTAAAGAGATGCTATAACATAGCATTATACAACCAAACGTAAGTCTTTTTACTTCTCCTGCTCTACTGGTAAAGAAGAAGGACAAAACATGGCGTTTATGTGTGGACTTTAGACAGCTAAATGCAGTCACAATTAAGAACAAGTTTTCCATTCCTCTAATAAATGTCCTATTGGATGAGTTACAAGGATTTAGCTTTTTCTCAAAACTGGATCTAAGGTCGGGCTATCATCAGGTCCTTATACATGAAGGAGATATTGAAAAAATAACATTTCACACTTACTAAAGGCATTATGAATTCAAGGTAATGCCCTTTGGTCTCACGAATGCTCTCACCACTTTTTAAGCATTGATGAATGGTATCTTATAACCATTCTTGAGGAAATTTGTCTTAGTATTCTTTGACGATATCCTCATTTATAGTTTTTTTTTTTATGAAGCACATATCAATAACTTGGAAAAAAGTCTTAGAAACTCTTAAGATTAACTAATTGTTTGCAAAAAGATCTAAATGCATATTTGGTGAGCCACAAGTGGAGTACTTGGGACATATAATCTTAGTGGATGGAGTGGCAACTGATCATAAGAAGATGAAGGCAGTGCAAAAGTGGCAATCTTAAGATCCATTAAGGAGTTAAGGGGATTCCTCGGTCTAACTTGTTACTATAAAAAATTCATTAGAAGATTTAGTGTTATCAGTAAACCCCTGACATATATGCTCAAGAAGAATAACTTCCTTTGGCATGAGGGTGCATTAAAGGCTTTCCACATTCTAAAAAGAGCCTTGTGTGAGGCTTCAGTCCTTGCCCACCCAGACTTCACCAAACCATTTGTATTGGAAACAAATGCTTGCAATACTAGAATTGGAGCGATGTTTAACCAAGAAGGAAGACCTTTGGCATTTCAGAATAAGGCTTTAAGGGTTAGACACCTGGGGTTATTCATATATAAGAAGAAGTACTTGCTATTCTGATAGCAGTTGATAAATGAAGGCATTACATGGAACCATAATAGTTTGTCATTCAAACTGATCATGAAAGCCTTAAACATATATTGGACCAGAAGATTCACACTCCTATTCAGAAAAAAAGGTGTAACTAAATTGTTGGGATTGAATTATCAAATCATTTACCAAAGAGGAAAGGAGAACAAAGTTGCAGATCCATTATCTAGAATGGATACTTGTGGGATAGGCAAACTACAAGAGGACAAGCTAGAAGGTGGTAGTTTCACAGCCATAACAAAGATAATTTAGTCTTGGTATGAGCAGATATATGCCTCGTATAAAAAGGATACCATTATACAGGATATGGTCATTAGTAAGATGGTGGGGATGCCACACAGTTTCCCAACTTTGTGTACGAAGATGGCATGATCAAGTATAAATAAAGAATTGTCATAGGGTTTACCGAATTGTTGAGGGAAGACCTGATCAAGTCTACATATGATTCCTATATTGGTGGTCATACGGGAATTCAAAATACCTATAGAAGGCTTAAGGCTCACTTCTATTGGCCCTCTATGAAGAAACTAATGCAAAGGATAGTTCTACAGTGTGATATTTGTAAACAAGTTAAGGCAGGAAAGGTTATTTATCCTGGATTGTTGCAACCCCTACCAATTCCAAGAGGTACCTGACAAAACATTATAATGGATTTCCTGGAAGGGCTTCCAAGATTAAAAGAAAGGCATACAATTATGGTCATTATGGATATAATTATTAAGTATGGGCATTTGATTGTGTTAGCACACCCCTTTACGGCTAAAGACGTTGTTAAACTCTTCTTGGATCATATTTATAAGTTTCATGGGTTGCCTATAAGGACACTAACAAATAGGGATAAGATCTTCACAAGTCTTTTCTAGAGAGAATTATTTAAGCATTTGAGACTGAAGTTATTACTCAGCACCTCATACCATCCTCAAACTGATGGAAAAACTGAGAGGGTGAATCAATGTCTGAAAACATATCTTTATTGCATCACCATGCACTACCTCAAGAAGTGGAATCAATGGATATCTATAACATAATGGTACTATAACAATAGCTTTTATTCAACTATCAAAATGACACCATTCTAAGCATTATATGGCTATGAACCTCCAGTAAAGGATATGGTACTCATGGAGGCTACTCAAGTTGAGGCTATAAAAGAATGGATATAAAGAAGAATTAATATGGATTAACTTATAAAAGGACTGCTAGAAGAGGAGAGGGATAAGATGAAACAAATAACATATAAGAAGCGTTTTGAAAGGAAATTCTTAGTGGGGGGATTGGGTTTTCTTAAAACTACAACCTTACAGGCGGGGTAGTGTCTGTATAGAAAGAACTTCAAGCTAAATCCTAGGTATTATGGCCCTTATCAAGTGACAGAACAAATTAGAGTTATAGCTTATAAGCTCAAGCTACCAGAGGGTGTTGCAGTTCATCATGTGTTCCATGTCTTGTTACTAAAACAAAAGGTAGGAGATGTAGCTATAGTTTCGCAAACACTGCTAATAGCGGATGCAAAAGGAAGAATCAAGGTCTGTCCAATAGCCATTTTAGATAGGAAGCTTATGAAAAAAGATAATAA
Source organism: Populus tomentosa (assembly GCA_018804465.1). Lineage (NCBI taxonomy): Eukaryota > Viridiplantae > Streptophyta > Magnoliopsida > Malpighiales > Salicaceae > Populus > Populus tomentosa. The sequence continues at coordinate 14,048,298 of CM031995.1, forward strand.
GGGTGTAGTGGCAGGCTTAATCTAATGGTCTAATTCTTTCTCTGAAGACTCAACTTGGGAGGACTTGGTAGAGATTCAATTGTAGTTTCCAGAGTTTAACACCAACCCCTAAACTCTCACTGAGGTCTGCTGATTCTTAAGGTCAAGAATATTTTTTAAAAGGGAGTGTTGTTACATCTTAAATTGCGTCAACATGAGAATCATTACTATTAGGATGCAACAAAAGGGGAGCTAGAGACGAAGACTTAAGGAACACACAATCTATTGTTAGATAGTTGGAGATCAGTTAGAAGAGTTTGTTAGTTAGTTAGCAGAAGAATCTGATAGTTGGTTGGCAATGCTCAATATAAAGCTCATTGTATTGATGCTAAAGGATAAGAAGAAAATATACAGAAGACTAATTCATTCTTTGCTTCCTTTCTCTACTCTCTCTCTTACCTCTATTCTTTCTCAGTTTCTATAATTCTTCCTTATATTCTCTCAACTTGTTAAGCTGAGCTTAACAAGTAACAACTCGTTTTCACTACACACTTGTTCTCTACTAAAAAACTTGCATTTTTTAATCAACCATATGTGGGCTTTGATTGGGTTAATTCCATAATCCAACTAGTTCTACACCTAGCCCTAGCTAACTTTGAGTCAACTTGTTGAATTAAGTTAGGCTTTACAACTATGAGTTGATGATGAAGGTGCATTACACCTCAAAACTTTGAGAACTATTTAACTATATCATTCAAATTAAAATTTTAAAAATCAAGTCGTATTTCTATGGCTTTATTTTATTAATTTTTCTAGCATATTTATTTCTCACATCAACATCTGGATCCTGGAATTTTGGAATTTTGGTCCACTAATTTAACCTATGTAACCTCCTGTTGCAAGGTGCATGTGGGGGCGTCGAGCGACGATGGTATCTGTCTTCTAAAAGGATGTTGGAAAGGAAAGAGGGTTTAGGTATAATAATAAAGTTATAATTATAAGGTTCAAAAGTTGTGACATGATCAAAGAGTTTGATGTCTTATCCCAAGTGCAAGAGTGTCAAAGTAATAAATAATCCGGCAAGACTGGGGTCAAACCATAAGGAGGTTAACTATATAAATTATAAATAATAATAATAATAATAATAATAATAATAATAATAATAATAATAATAGTAATAATTGTCGCACTCAACATCGTGTCGACTTAAAAATAACTTTCATGGAAAGAAAGGATTTCTTGTATCTTATTCTTTTAGGAAAATGTCTCGTTTAAGGAGTCGCCACCTAGTATTACGATTACTAGGAACCCTAACTGGTCAACAGAGATTCTATGGTATGAGACTGGTTGTGACTAGGGGAAAGTATTAGCACCCCTAGCGCACCCTACCCGAGGTAAGCTGCATTGCTGGTTTTGTCTTAAATTGCTAACAATTTATTGATTTATGCTATGATGGTTTACTTGTAATATTCCTGACTCTGACGTCAGTGAATATTCAACCACAAATATTTTCAACTCTGGCGTTGGTAAATATTATGTAGATAGAAAACAATAAATTTAAATCAGTATTTTTATTCATGACTCTAGCATCAGTAAATAAATCAATAATAAAATTATTTTTTATGCATGCTTATTTTTTATTTTATTTTATTTTTTTATTTTTTTAAGGTTGGGCTGGACCCAACCAGCCTGGCCCGGTCACTGACCCAAGCTAGTGATCCGGCTAGGCAAATGCACGCACCACGTGTGCGTGCACAGTGAAGGGCTGATTGAATATCACGGCAACATTGTCAAATGATATTACAAAGCGGGAAGAGAAGATTACCTGGATGCAGGCACAAAAATGATGGTGAAACTCTTTCTGTGTGATCAGGTGACACTAGCCGGGCACCCGTTTCAACCTCCCCTTCGTTCTCCTGGCTTTGTTCTTTCTATTTTTGATGGTTCAGAGTGTTGAAGGCTGGAGACAAACGCCCAGGCTAATCAATGCTTGTAGTTTCTTTGTTTTTCCCTGTTCACTTTGATTGTGTTTTGAGGACGAAGGCAAAGCTGGGAATGTTGGTTCCTATTTTTTTTTTTCTGTCCTCCTTTCTTTTTTTGCTTCTGTTTGTGCTATCCCCCGGTTAACTATGTGCTATACTGGTGACCCCGTCTCTGGTTTGTGTTCTTCCTCCTTGTGATTTCTTTTGTCTCTATTCTTGCTCTCCCTGTTTTTCTTTTCTCTGGTTTGTGTTTTTTACTCTCCCTCTCTCAGTCCCTCTCTCTCTTCTGGTTTTTTTTTTTTATTCTTCTTTACGTTTCTCCTTCTCCCTGTTTCCCCTTTCTCTGTTTTGTTCGTTCTCCTGGCTCTTTATTTTTTTACTTGACCGTTTTCTCCCCTGTGTTATGTCCTCCAGTTCATTCTCTGTTTTTTTTTGTTCTTTTTCGTTCTTCTATCCTTTCTGTTCCCCCCTGTTATCCGTCGCTCTCTATCTCTCCTGTCGGTTCCCCCTAGCTTTTTTTCGTGTTCCTCCCTTAGGCGTTTTTTCCTTCTCTGTTTTTATAACCAGAGAATGTCATGTGGTCGCCTCTAGATAATCAGGTGACCATGCATGGATTTTAATGCAGGAGTAAAGGCATTTGTTTTCAAGAAGATGAACAGTGTTGATGTTAATGGCCATTTATGTTTTGGTCCTTGACGTTTTGAATTTTGGCATTCAAGTCATTGGGTACATTGTAATTGAACCCCTACATCTTAGCGCCATTTACACATTAGTCCTTGGACTTTAATCTGTTGCTATTATGCCCCCAATTAACCCTAAATTTTGGTATTTCTTCAATTAAATCCCTGATTTCATTAATTAAATTAATTCCAAGTTCAATTAAATCTAAAAACTTATCAATTCTCCAGTTAAGCCCTTGATTTGATTAATCAAAATAATTACAAGCTCAATTAAGTCTCAAAACTTATCAATTCTCCAATTAAACCCTTGATTTGATTAATTAAACTAGTTAAGAGATGAATTACATTTCTAAACTTCCAATCATGTTGCCCTTAACCTAAATTATAATTTATTTCATTTTTTATTTGTTTTTCATCATCATTTTTTCATTTTTTTATTATCATTTTTTACTAAATAAAATAATAGTAATAATAAAAAAAAGAGTAAAAAATTGGGTTATGACAACAACAACAACAATAAGGATGATGGTGATGATGAGTTAAAGAGGACTTTGAGATGTAAGATTAATGTGAGGATTAAACAATGATAAAAACAAATGTCAAGGTTAGAGGATCCACTAATAGTATTAAAGATAAATAAAGTATAAACTCTTTATAAATTATCAACATGATCATATTAATAATTTTATTTACGTAATACCATACTTATAAATTTTATCAGGTGTTCATGATGCTAATTTATGTTGACAACAAATTAAGTTCCTCTCATAATAACCATGTCGGCCGAAGACTATGAAGGATCAAGTATTTGATGTACCAAGTGTTATACAACATAAATCTAGATTATGAAGTCCATATTGAGTTTATATTATATTTATCCTAACACCATTAGTGAAACATTTTCACCTTGATATGATAAACTTAGCTAAACATTATGAAGAAAAAAAATATAAAAAAACAATATAAGAACATAAACATGATATAAATTAACTAAGTATAGTAAAAGAAATGAAAAGTATAAACAAGAGATTAATAAAAGCAAAACTTAAGCATTAAAGAAAGAGAGCAAGAACATAATCTTGCTCTGAAAATCAAGATGTTTAAATGAATGGCAAATACCTCCTTTTATAGACTAAAATTCAGAACTATTCATTTGGTAATTGATTATTGATGTAGTGGCCAATTATTGATTTAGTGGGCTTGGTGGACAACAACACTTAAACATTTTGGCTGGATGAAATGACATTGATGTAATTAAAATTTCACAAAGTGTTCTCCTGAAAGTTGTTGGAAATCATGTCCTCTTTCCACCCATAAAATTTCAAAGCATTTGGATCACTATAGCTTGAGATATGTCTAAAATACTGAGTAATGGTTCTAGTGGATGTGGTGGACAACACTTAAGCTCTTGTTTTGATGAAATATCATTGCTAACATCAAAATTGAAGCAAGTCATCCCCATTAAAGTTGTTGGAAATTATCTTATATTTCCACCCACCAAATTGGAAGTCCTTTTACCTTCTAGAACTCCAACTATGGGTAAAATTCTGAGCAGTGTTTAGGTTGGATTGCAGGACAAATTATGACTTCTCTTTTGTGGCCAAACTTTGAATTTGAAAACAGCAGATTTGGGTCTTTCACTATTCATGAACGTTGTAGGCCTATTTCTTATCTTTCTAGCCATATAAACGAAACTGAAATCCAAGATCTATAACTCCAAATATGACCCAATGACTGAACAGTGTTTCAATTTGAATTGAATTGGCATCTCCTTTCTAAGCTTAGCCTTTTCTTTATCCTTTCACTTTCAATAGTTAATCATACCAATCAATTCTTTGAATTGTGATATATGCCTGTATTTAAAATGAGCATTTACCATAAATTAAAGTTATCTTATATTATCAGACTTGTTATTATAAAACATGCTCTAGTTAAAGAGTTATTGATATTTCAAGTGCAAAATGATGATATAAAGCCTTGAAAAATGCACTTTTAAGTACTAATCAAGTCGATACCTAGTATTATGGTTACTAAGAAACTTATGGTTTGTGAGAGTCCAGGTAAGAGACTGGTTGTGCAAAAAAAAAAAAAAAAAACGTATCACATCTAGTGCGCCTTACTTATAGTATGTTGCATTATTGTTTGATTATTTTTTTAGATTGTGTTTCTATCTTTTGGTTTTGTCTAAGGTTCAAGGTAGAACTCCATCTGTGAGAATGTCTCTATCTTATCAGGTTAAATCCTAATTATTCTAAGGTCTATCATTTTAGCGTCACATTTATTTCTTTGTATCTTTGATACCTGGGATATACTCTATTGTGTAGTTTTACACCACTAAATATTAAAGTCTATAACTAAAACCTAATATAAAATGAACAAAATGATTGGTGAAAGATTTTTGATATTTTGGTCAAATCCTAATGGATAATTATAAACTAGTTATGATGCATATTTGTGTATTTTTAAACATGAGAAAGATGCATTTTTTGGTTTTATAAAAATAATGCTTAGAAAACTTTTAGGTTTTGATTGTATGCACAAAAATAAAATGATATTTTGTGTTTTTTTAAAGAGGAAATTAATTTTAGATTTTTTTGAGATGTTTTTGAATATTTAAATTTAAAAAAAAAACATTTCAGAGAAAATCGAGTATTTTAATATCGGATATGTATCTTACAATGTAAATATACAACTAAATATTATGCAAAATGATTGGAAAAACATGTAAGAAAATTACAAATATTTTGAAATGACCCTTGAAAATTGTTGGAATTTTTTCATGATTTTTTTTAATTATATTATTATATAATATTATATTAGTTATATTATAAAATATAAATTGGGTTAGACTCGACCCAACTATTCAGGTCAAGCTGAAACAGGCTAGACTTGACTGGTGGCCCAACAAACCCTTCTTCTTTTTTTTAACTGTTTTGAAAATGACGTAGTTTTATGGCTTTAGAGTTTTAATTCAGGGTTTTGGCCACAATTTAATTTGGTCATCTGGCTTTTAATTTCTTTTAATTGCATCATTAATTGACCCTAAATTTTTAATTTCATGCAATTTCACCCCTGCTGAACTTTAATGTCAGTCTCGAATTTTAGCACCTTTTCCATTGTGATTTTTGGTTTTGGATTTATGCAAACTGGCTCTCAATTGACCATTAAACTTTTAATTTTCTTTAATTTTACCCTTGATTTCACACAATTGAGTACCTATAGTTTGATGCCTTTTGCAAAATAATCCCTGACTACGAGTTTCTTGAATTTATCTCTTAATTAATCCTAAACTTCTGATTTTCTTTTGATTTTACTCCTGATTTGAACCAATTGACTTTGTAAAAATTAAATTTGGTCCTCTAAAATTCTAATATTCTTAATTAAATCCAAATTGGGATTTCCAAACTTAAGTTTTCACCAATTAAGCCCCTAATAACATTAACTTGACCTATTTAAAGTTTAACTAGTCCTTGGACCTCATTAAATCATCATTGTTTGTCTAATTTGGGTATGATAAGATATAATTAGGCTTCTAATTTGTCTAAAATTACAGTTTGATTTTATACATATGTGAAATTCTTCTACAAACAGCTTTTTTCTCATCGCCGGTCTCTTTGATATTGCTGTTTATTTTTTATTTTTTTTTTAAAAAAAGATAAATTTAGAGGAATAACCTAAAAATAGGTTATGACACCTCCACACACACACCCCCCCCACACACACACACACACATATATATATATATATATATATATATATATATATATATATATATATTGACGTGTGCAGTTAGAAGTTATTATTAGTTATATGGTTTTATTATTTTATTATTATTATTATTATAGTTTTTAAAACACTTTGCTAAATGAAAATGATGAATCAGACAACAATGCCGTGCAAACTATCCGTGCGATGTTAATTCCTCCAAATTCTTGTTGTGTGGTGATTTAATTGTTGCTTAGAGGTAGAGTTAGTTTGATATTTGGTACATGTACTTTTATACAAGTGTATTTGTACTTGAAAAACAATAAATAAATTCAACTTTAATATTTGTTTTTACTAGTTTTGACATCGACCGCACCTAAAAATTTAAAGGCATCTTGATAAACTCTTTAAGCGGAAAACCTGGTAACATTGAAAAGAAACCTGGTAACATTGAAAAGAAACCTCAGCTCTGTATTCCATACTCAGGAACTACGAGAAATAATCAGTTGCAGCTTGTGTCCGAAACTAACAAGCTTACAAAGCCTGAAGAATATTTCTGTAAAACAAGTCCTTCCACTCTCGTTTACTGTCAGCAATTAATTGCTTTGATTTTTGATGAAATGCCATCCAAGACGGATTCAAGGACGCTGTTGAGCACTCAAATGTGAAACCCACGCAACATATGAACAATTGCAAACACCACAGCAGGTCATCTAATGCTCATCTAGCCTCTCCATATCTTGCATTTCAAGCAGCTCAGGGAAAATTTCGTTGGATAACCTTTTATTAGAAGATGAATGTTCAACCCGGCCACTGCCTTGAGATCCAACTCTCCCTGGCTGCTTTAAGCCACTGATCCCCTCTCGGTTAGCGTGGCCTAGAACTGTGACATTATCTGAGCTGTGTCTCCAACTACCAAAAAAGGCAGCACCCCAAGATCTCCTAGATGAAGTTGTCCTCAGCCTCTCTGAGCTATAACTCTCCTCTCTCACCACTTTCAGAGGGTTTTCCAACGCTTTGAGGACATATTTCATCGGAGGACGTTTAGAAGGTTTGGGGTTAAGGCATGACCTGGCCACGACGGTCATTGCCCATACCTCTTCCAATAAATCTTCATCTATGATCAGAGATGGGTCAACAATCTTCGCCACCAGTTCCTTGTCATATATACTGATCTGCACCAGCGTCTGTTCTAACCACTCTTTTGTGGTAGCATCATCTGATTTGCTGATGCCAAGCTTGCCCGTAACGAGCTCAAGCAAGACCTTGCCAAAACAATACACATCATGCGCACAAGTAATCGGGGACGAGCCTGTCCATTATCAAAGACATATATCAGGATTTAATTAATTTTGTTTCCAAACTCATTGAAAAGCTGAAGAAGTGACACTTGTAGTAATACCCAAAATCATTGGAGAAAAAGAAAGCTGCAATCGCACAAGGTATGCATGAATTCTTTGTAAGACATCAACTTCGAAGCTATATCATTTGTTAGGATACTAGTGCAATGTATGAATAAAGTGTCAGCCACGATTATTCAATCAATGATTAGAATATAAGAATGGATTCAGCTTCACAGTCATCTCTACTTAAGAATGAGCAACTGGGTCCTTGGCAATGATTGACCTCAAAGCAATCTCATAATTATTCCTACTATGATGGAAAATTAAAGTGCTACAAATTTTAAAAGATCGATAATTGAACTTGTGAGAGTTATTATACGTACCAGAAGCTCCTGGATCAGAGACAGAGGATCTGCACATTAGCACGAGGAATTGTTATTACATCTTCCACAAAGCATAATAATACAAAATAAAAAAGAAAAAAGATGAGCATTAATCATAGCATCAATGAAAGGAAAATACATTAATCTTCTCTTATCTTAGACATACAGCATTACTTGCCACTTTGTTTCGTGTAACCAAATGCTAAAAGAACCAAGTGTACTTATGGTATCATTTATGCTCAAGGACACTGATGATGCCAAAGACAAAAGGAGGGACCAAACTACCTTAGAAACAAAACTAGTGAGCTTTCCAGGATATTACATCTGGTTCATTGAACACCGAACCCATTTTCTGCTCATTATGATCACTTGTATTATGTAACATGGCAAAGAACAACAAATCATTGCATGTACAGACCACTGCCACAGTTCCTAGTTAATGCACTACTTCAAAATGCTCAAAGAATTAATAGCTATAACACTTACTGGGACTTCCGCAAGAACCTTGTGAGAACACTTTGGTGTGAATCCCCTTCCTGGATATGAATCTCGCTCAAGCTTCCAAGTCGAACCTCAAACTTATCATCAAGAAGGATACTGCTCGCTTGAACATCTCTTCAAACACCAAAAGATAGTTGCATTTTAGAACTTAAAAAAAAAAATGGAAATTTTCTACGACAAAGATATAGAAATACCATGCAAGCTACATGACTCGTTCCTAGTTTAAACAAAGAAAATGATGTCTCAAGCATTTGAGAAGTGCTGCTATGACCTGCAGAAACATTATCCAAAGACAAATGCTCTCATCAATATTTGAATCTACATCCTCAGCTCTAGCCACACCCTATGCCTTCACTTGTTGAGCTAGTATTCAAGGGCAAAGACAGTTTGTAATTCAGCTTACACTTGAACATTGCAACATTTATTCCAGTCTCATATGAATTTAAGCAGCAGAAACCACTATTCTAATTAGCAATAAATAGGTGATCGAGAATATCATCTAAGACAGACCTTGTATCGACAAGATTTCAAGAACAAAAGATTGCGTACTGAATTCTGAATTGCAAGTTGTGAGGTTCTCTATTCACATGATGCATTATAATTCTGATTCAGATATAAATAAAGCAAAATAAGATCACCATAATCAGAAAAACTATCCAATCAACATGAAGGAAAGTGAGGCTATCTAAAAGAAAGTACGAGTACCTATGAACAAGGGGAGGGTTACACTCGTGGTGTAGGTAAGAGAGGCCTTCAGCAGCTCCAATTGCAATTTTCAGTCTCGTGATCCAATCGAGGGACTGCAAACCATTGTCGTCAAAATTGGTAACCCTGAACAAAGATTCAGCTAAGTCTCCATTTGGCATATATTTGTACACCAAAAGCTTCTGATTTTCGTTTTCCAAACAATGTCCCAAAAGCGGGATCAAGCGTGCATGAGAATACTTGCTGAAAAACTCTAATTCAGTCACGTAGGAATCCTTTTTCAAGCTATGCAAATTGATCCTTTTGACAACTATGGGAACTCCTCCTTCCAGAAAACCCTGGTAGAGATCACCAGAGTGACCATGTCTAATGAGATTTATTTCACTAAATTCACCAGTCAGACTACGCAACTGTTCGTATGTAAATGACTCTCCCAGACTAGATACGCTAGTAGGATCCTTAGCAATTGGCGGGCTATCGCCCTCTGGAACAGGCCCTACATCTGCGCTTCCTCTTTCATTTGAAATGGCATTATTACACTTCCTAAGGACCGATACTATCACCAGTATAAAAAACGCAATGAAACCAACTCCACCAAGCAATACCACCAAAATGTATATCCATCGTTTGCGTCTCCTTGGGGCAGGAGTTGGTAACAGTTGCTGTCTTGGTTCTGGATTTCCAAAATAATCAAAAGTTAAGCCTCTCCCAGCATAAAACAAACTACAATCCTCCAACCTTCTCTGATCAGGGACCGCCTGAAGGCAGTTCATGCCAAGGCTACCATTGCTTGGACTAATACGAGGAACCTTTCCTTGGAAATAATTACCAGACAAATCAATGGAAGTATAGTTACCAGATAAACAAGCCGTAGTTCCATATAACTGATTGTTCGAAAGATTAAACACAGCACCACTGGCATGACCCTTGAAACTAAAGTTTGACAAATCACCTGTAAAATTATTAGCAGAAACATCAAGAACCTGCAAATTCCGCAACGACCACAACGCACCAGGAAGAGCACCATCAAATTTATTCTCTCTCAACTCCAAAACTCTCAATTTACCAAGACTCGAAAACAAGCCATCAGGCAATCTACCCTCCAATCTATTATGCCTCAACACCAACATTTCCAAATTCCTCAACCGCATAAACTCTACAGGCAACGACCCGGATAACACATTCATACCAAGATTAAGCTTAACCAAGTGAGAAAGATTGCCCAATTCAACAGGCACCGAACCCACAAGACCATTATCAGATACATTCAAGAATTGCAGCCCAGAAATACTACCAAAAGTAGATGGTATGGATCCAGAAAAGTGATTCGAAGAAAGGTCAAGGCATGATAGATTTCTAAGCAATCCAAAATCATTTGGAATTAGCCCAGTAAGTGAATTCCTTGAAAGATCAAGAACTAATAACTGCATTAACTGCCCCAATGCAGCAGGCAAACTACCAGCAAGATCATTATTAGCTAGATATAAAGCATTGAGTCCAGTTAAATTACCAAGCGAAGCAGGAATCGGCCCGGTAACTGAACTAGACCGGAGATCCAAAACCTTCAAAGAACCAAGCCGGTAACCAAACCAATCCGGTATTGAACCAGGAAGTGAAAACCCTGAAGCATTAAAAGACTCTAAGAAAGTCAAATTAGCCAGAGAACCAACACTGAAACTGGGGTTCAAACGCCCGGCCCGAGTCCGCTTAAACCCGGATATATTTATCCCAGTGACCCGCCCGTTTCTGCACTGGATTCCTGTCCATTTCTTGCAGGGGTTGGATTTTACCGGCCAGTCTGTGCTTCTTATACCCAACGACGACCGGAGATCAAGCAATGCCGACCGTTCAATTCTTGAATTGAAGAAATCTTGCTGACCCAACGTGCACTGAAGCAACACCAAGATTGTAACTAAAATAAATCCTTTCATGGCTCCTCCTCCTCCTCCTCCTTGTTATAATGTGGAGCTCGTGTCTATTGTGGTCTATGGTGGCTCATCATCATCATCATCATCATCATCTTCTTCTTCTTCTTCTTCTTCTTCAAGAACTGGTGTTGGTGTTGACTTATTTCCTTCTTCCTTTCTGCTCCGTGTGCATTAACACGTACAGCTTCTTTTCTTGAGTGAAATGAAAGAGAAACCAAATGAAAAGGAAAACAAACAGTTTTAAATGTTTATTGTTCTGTGTAGTAATATTCCTTACCTCCAATCACGAGCTTTGATTCTGCTTTCGATGCAGCTGCTATTCTTCTGTGGAGTTTAGCCAGCCAGACTCTTTTTTTTTTTTTTTTCCTTTAAATAATGATGATGATGGAACAATATAAGTAATAAAAGATGATCATGGATTTCTTTGGTACTAAATATTTTCTGTCTCTTTGCCTCTATGCAATTAATAAAATCTTTTGTGATCCTAATCTTACAATACTATTTTCATCACAGCGCCAAATATGCACTTTTTTTTTTCTTTTTTTTTCTTTTAAAATATGCACTTATTCATGATATCGGTGACGGATGTTGTTTAAATAAAAAAAAAAGAAAACAAAAAACAAATTAAGCAGTATAATTTGACACGGGGTTTTAAGAGAGGGGAAGCAGACATTAATGACAAAAGTGATATACCCCAACCGTCGGGCTCTGTTTCTGCTTTCCATTGCCGCGTCACTTTCACTGTCACTGGACTGCTTTTAACGAAACCTGCTGTTCTTAAATGTGGTTCTACACTTCTACTAGGTTGAGTCATGAATTCATCATGCGCAAGAGTTTGGGTTCAACTCTGAAATTACTCTACATGCGCAAGAGTTTGGGTCTAATATGTGTTTAATTTGAAAAAAAATTGTTCTTTCTAAGCTAAACACAGTTTAAATGTTGCATTAACATGTAGATGGATAAGAAGATGTGAAAACTGAGATATGTTGGCTGGCTGGCAATTGGCTTTGGTTTCGTTGACTTCCGGGTTTCATGCAGGTCAGCAGCGTTGATCAAAAACCTCTATATAAAAAGAGATGAAAAGTGTAGTATTATTTTTAGCTTTTATTATATCGTGGAAGATTGTGGTGATTGAAATAATACGTTAAACTATAAATTTCCAAAACTATTTCCATTTATATTATCATTTTCCTAATTAGGCCACCAAGAATACCATGTTTTCTAACGAGTATGAGAGCTGATTTTGAATGGATATTGGGTTTACATGAACTAGAATTAGCTTCGGTTGTATTTGCCCCTAGAGTGTAAAGGCATTGTCAATATGGGTCTTAGGTACACATTCTCATTTATTATAAGAGTTTGAGGTATTTAATTAGTCAAAATAAATTGAATATGCGATAATGATGATAGGTAGAGTTAATTAAGGACTATAATGTTGTGGTAGAGTACCACCAAAAAAGGGCTAATGTTGTTATAGATGCCTTTTGTTGCAAAAATGAAGCAGTGATATATTGAGTCTAGTTGAATGTGATAGTAGAGAGCTAATGAAACTTTAAAAGATAAACGTCAAGATAGAGGTTGGGCTAGGAAATTCATTGTTAGCTCAGTTAAAAGTCAAGTAAGTATTTCGAGATAGGATATTGGAGGCATAATTAAAGGATGTTGATGCTGAAAAGATAAGAGATAGAATGAAACCAGGAGTTAAGACTCCTTATCAAATATTGAATGATGGCTTGGTAGTGATGAGAAGGCAGATGTCTTCATGACAAAAAAATATTAAAGAAGACCCATGAGTCTAGATCAACTGTACATCCGAGAAATACCAAGATGAACAAAGAATTGAAGAAATTTTACTGGTAGCCAAAATAAAGAAAAAAATAACCGAGTATATGACTAAATGTGGTGTATGTCAACAAGTAAAGGTAAATCATCAAAAATTGGGTAGGCCTTTACAATCCTTCTTGATACCAAGTGGAAACGGAAGGATATTATTATGGACTTTATGTCAGGTCTGGCAGAAAGAAGGGAAATGATGCAATCTAAGTTATAGTAGATCGATTGACAAAGTCTGCTCCTTTTTCCCCATAAAAATAACCAATCTGGCTGATAAATTAGTGAGATTATATGTAATTGAAGTTGTAAGACTTTATGGGGTGCTAGTGTCGATAGTTTCAGACTAAGATCCTCAATTTACATCTCGGTTATGGCTATGTATTTAGAGTGTCTTGGGAACGAGGTTGCATCTGAGTACTTACTTCCATTCATATACTAGTGGCCAATTTGAACAGACAATTTAGACCCTAGAGGACTTACTAAAGGCTTGTATACTAGATTTTGGAGGCAACTGGAAAGATCATTTGCCAAAATTAAACTTTAGCTATAAATTGCTAAATTAAAACCCTAAATCCCAAAAACGACATCATTTTACAATAATAAAAAAAAGGGGACCAGATGACGGGTTGTCATGTGATTGTTCATCTTTCTCTATATTTTGCCTGAAAATGTTGCTTGAGTGACCTTCTTTCTAAGATATTTAATGTTGCATCTCTCCATCAAATTTGACAAAACTTACACACAAACGATGATTTGACATCTGATTACACTCCAGTGTGGTCTTTTTTGGCCAATTGATGCCACAATGGTTATGGCACCGCCCCAAAATGATCAACTCGATCAGTCCTTCTACAGCAATTTTGACAATTTATGATGACCACTTTAAACCATAGTTTTGAAACCTGACCCGGTCATTGACCCGGTCAAGTGATCGGGTCACGGGTCAGATGGGTTGACCCTGGTTAACCCGGGTCAACCCAAAAAAACTATATTAAAAAAAAACACATAACCAATTACAATGCAACACTTACAGAAGCCAAATTTAAATTATAAACCAACAACATAAATTTAATTCAATATCCAAAATACAAACCAAATATAAATTATAAACCAACAACATAAACCAAATATAAATTATAAAATATTTAAAACAAAACATCCAACCACATAAATTCTAAAATATTTAAAACAAAACATCCAACAACATAAATTCTAAAATATTTAAAACAACAACACATTCACTTATGTTGAATTAACACATTAAGTTATTCTGTCTCCATGGAAGAAAAATTTAGATCAAATGTCGATGGAATGGAGCCAATCTCGTCAACACCTAATAAATCATCAGCATGCTCCTTTGAAACTTCATCGTCACAATCATCTTCAATATCATTAACATTTATGACATCTGCATTTCAAACACAATTAAGAAATAAATATTATGTGTTAAACAAAACTTTATTTTAAATAATATTTATCATTAAATAATTAATCATTAATTACCATCATCTAAAGTATCTTGTAAGGTCATAGTTGATAGAGCTTGGTGAAAACTCTTTACTTCTTCCATTGTCAAGATTGATGGGTCATCTTCGACCACCCAATTTTCAATGTCAAAAATTATCTCAACATTAATTGGATCATAATTTCATCATTTCCAATAATTCTTATATATTAAAAGTGAAGGTAAACACAATATAAGTATTAATAATGCTACTAAACAAGATAAAATAATATTTAAGGAATTAGAGAAAAGAAAAATACTTTTGTTTCAATCTTAGATTGCAGTGGACGTAAACAAGGTCATTAAGCCTTTGGTGCTCCAATCTATTTCTCTTCTTGGAATGAATATGTTCAAACATACTCCAATTTCTCTCACATCCCGAAGAACTACAAGTTTGACTTAACACTCGTATAGCCAATTATTGTAGATTTGAAGCGCTGGTTCCATATGTCATCCACCATTCATCTATACAAAAAAATAATAAGTAAAAGTGTAAGACTATCAAATAATATTTTTATATATAAAAATTATATACCTGGAGGCATAAGGGTGCGATTATTTTTTGCGGACACTCGGCCAAAATCATGTTTAGCATTCCTAAAAAACTTCATCTCACTTGTAATCTTACTTTGCAATGGTAGATTTCCATGTGCATACTTCTCAAGAACATCTAGAAGTGCAGACATGGTGCTCATATGTTTATCCATTATATTTGCATCATATTGAAATCGAGGATTCAACCAAAATGCCGCTGCATAAAGATTTCTATAAAATTGTCCATCCCACCGATTATTGATAATGTCTATGAAAGGTTTCACTCTAGGCTTTCTCTTTTGAAATCTCCTCATCATTTCTTCTTTTGCATGATGAATAACATCATACAAATATCCCATCGAAGGTCTATCTTCACCATCAACCAATCGTAGAACTCGAACTAAAGGTTCACTCATTCGCACAATTATTGCACATTCTTCCCAAAACAAAGAGTCTAGCACACTCTCAACAAGCTTTTTTCCTTTGATATCTTTAGTATAAGCAGATAAGACCCATTCCCTAGATGTCACCATGGCTCTCAACTCATCTTTATGAGCTAAAATGCTTTGCAATGCAATGAAATTGGTGGCAAAACGAGTAGGAGCTGGACGAAGTATTTCTTTTCCTCCAGTGAACTTCTTCATCAAATACAATGGATAACAATGATTATAAATATACTTTGTGATACCAGAAGCATGCTCAACAACACAACAATCTGACTGCAATTTACCAATGTTCTGGAGTATGAGGTTGATGCAATGAGCAGCACAAGGAGACCAAAATATTAGAGGAAATTCTTTCATCAATAACCTGCCAGCAGCAACATAATTTGCAGCATTATCAGTCACCATATGCACAATGTTTTCTACCCCAACATATAAAACAACCTCTCTAAACAATTGATACAACAATCTAGCAATCTTTGAGACATCTGATACATCCACCGTTTTTAAAAAACTGTTCCTTTAGGACAATATACTAAGAAGTTAATTAAAGTCCTCCTCTTCTGATTTGTCCATCCATCAACCATTAATGTGCAACTAGTCTTCTTCCAATTCTCTCGAGAAGTCTTAACATAAATATTCACTTCATCAACCGCTTTTGCCAAGTAATAACCACGAATAGCATGCAAGTTTGGTCCTTTATAACCAGGACCCATGGCTGTTACAACATCTATGGCACACATGCATCAAACATCCACTTCGCTAAAGCAAGATCACACCGTTCAACTGCTTCTTTCCTTTGCCAACAATTCTGAAGAGACTTTTGAGCACTAGGAGTTGTTCTCGGCATGAAATATGTCCCTAATGTTGCAGATTTCTTCTACTTTCCATAGCTTGTAGTTGATTGTTTTATAGTACCGGTGCTTTGAATCTTTTTCTTTTTTGCAACCTTCGCTGGTAACATATGTTTTTTAGTATTGACATCCTCATCATCCTTCTCATCATCATCATCACCATCATCATCTTCTAATTGCCTAATCATCATCTTTTCATGCTCCCTTTGTTGTGCATTAAAGGGATTGAAATCTGCTTGCATTTCTCTGATTCTTTTTTTCGTTTCAACATTTCCTTTAAGGTTCAAAAGCATTTGATGTCGAACATCAGGAGGACATTTGTGAAATTATTCAACTTCTCCTTTAACTCCAGCTAAATGTTGCTTAAATTGATTAATACCACCACCCGCAAATACTTTAACACAATATAAACAAACTAATTTAGTTTTTTTTACATCCAACACTAAGTTTAGGAGCTTCTCTACAATGACCCCATGCTAAATCTGTTCTTCCTCTACTACCACTTGACATGGAAATTGAAGGTTGAGATGATTGGGCCGTTGAAGGATCACTACTTGGAGTACTACCATCATGTCAAGACATTTTAAGACCTGACATAATTTATAAGAGGGAATATAATTTCAAGCCAACTCACTTTGCAATCCATTCATTGGATTAACAATGACAGCCTCATTGTTAATCACACAATACATGTTCAACACAATACACTGAAATAAAATTCACTATTGTGATTCACTACTGTAAATCATTAAATCTGATTTGGCAAGAAAAAATTAACAAACTAGCAGCCTTTTTTGGCGTGTAATTCAACACAATTGTAATAAACTAACAATCCAATTCCACCCAATACACTGTCATAATCTTGTTCATAAAACAGTCATAAACATTAAACAGCCATAAACATTAAACAACATAATCTTTACATATATTTCCAAATTGTAAGCTAAACCTTACAATCTTTAACAATATTTACATAAAACAGTCATAAAAATTAACAAACTAGCAGCCTCTACACAACGTTTTTTCACGCCAAATCGCTGTAACACAGTAACAGCTTCAAAAGAATCAACGAACAATGAATTGGGCTAGAGAGTTCAGTAACAGCAAAATCAGTAACAACATTCTAGAGTTCATCATGCAAACAACAAAGTTCTTATTTTTTTGGCAGAAGTTGAAATCGGGCTAGAGAAATTGAGTTGACTGGCAGAAGAAAAGACAGAAATCGAGCTAGAGAAACATACCTGAGGTGATTGGGCTGCAAATGAATCAACAAACAATAAATCGATGGCAGCAATTGGGCTCGATGGCAGCAGATCAGTTGAGAGTTCTGAAATTGAAATTGATGCCAGAAATGAGAAAACGACCAAGAATAAAGAAAACAAAAAGTGAAAGAAGGAGATTCAAACCTTTTTCGCGATCAATGGTCAGACGCCGACGTCCCCTTCCCCTCAGCTCCTCAGCTGGGTTTCAAAGAGGAATTAGGTTACTGATTTAATGATTTTGCTTCATTCTTCTTTAGTCTTTCTTTAGTCTTTAGTTGTTCAGCGTTTTGTCATTTTAGAAAGTTGAAAACGACGTCGTTTAATGACAGTCAAAATAATAAAAAAAATTGACTGGGTCTTACCCGGGTTGGACCGGGTGGCCCGGGTCCCGAGTCGACCGGGTTTTCCCGGGCCAATTCCCGAGTGGGTTTTTGCCTTCATCCGGACCAGTCCCAGGCCCGGGTCGGCCGGGTCCCAGGTCGACCCGCTGGGCCAGTCCGGGTTTTAAAACTCTGCTTTAAACCAACGGTTAGGATCCTTTGGAGTTAAATCAAGGGCCAAGATTTGACATCATTGAAGAAAAAATATCCCTTTTCCACCCCCTATAAATAGAGATGGATTTCATGGCTTGAGGGCGAAGAAATTAGGGTGCAAAGTTGACAAAAAAACCAGCCACCCCCTAGTTTTTTCTTCTCTCCAACATTAGTTCTCTCTCTTTACTGCCTCTTCAGCCACCACAACCCCAGAATCACCGTGAACAACTACCACACAATCTTCTCCTCCAATCCATCTCCTTGCTGATGATAGAGACAACAACCACTAGTTTCTCTCTCTCCTCTACTAACTAGTTCTTTTTCCTCCTCTGGTAGTTAATGTTGGTCACCATTTCCTCCACTAATGCCTATTCAGCCACCAACTAGACCTCCTAATCACAGCTGAAACTCTAGCACTAGGTGAGCTTCTTCTTCTTCCATCCCTCATTCCCCCCCGACCTGCAACCTTTTTGATTTCATGTAGAATGTGAACATTGATTCACGTTCTGCAAAAAAATTAACTCTTAAGATAGGTTAGATCCGCTTCAACCCAGCCCACCTAAAAAAGAAGAAGAAAAGAAACTGTTGGGCCGCTAGTCGGCCCAATCCAACTAAATCGGGTTGGACTTGTTTTGACCTAGCCTGGATGGCTGGGCTAGGTCTAGCCTAATTTATTAATAATAGTAATAATATATTAAAAAAACAAAAAAATTCAAAAAATTTATGATTTTCTCTCATGTTTTTCTACCAATTTATATAATATTAGGCTACTTATTTACACTATAAAATACATATCCGATATTTAAATACTCGATTTTCTTTGAAACCTTTCTTAAAAAATTTGAAAATTAAAAAAAATCTCAAAACTTTTAAATTAATTTCCCCTTAAAAAATAAAAAATATCTTCTTTCACGCATACGATCAAATCCTAAAAGTTTTCCAAGCATATTTTTATTAAAAAACAAAACAAAATTGCATTTTTCTCATGTTTTAAAAATAATAAAAAAAATGGATATAATAACTAGTTTATGATTATTTGTTAGGATTTGACCAAAATATCAAAAACCATTCACCAATTATTTTGTTCACTTTATATTTAAAGTTTTAGGGTTTGGTTAGAAATTTTAATATCTCGGGGTATAAAACTACACAATAGAGTACACCCTTAGATATTAGAGATGTAAAGCGCAAAATAAATATGATGTTAAAATTTAGACTTTAGAATGATTAAAATTTAACCCAAGAAGATAGAAACTTCCTCACAAATGAAGATTTACCTTGAACGTTAGACGAGACCAACGAATAAAAACTCAACTTAGAATAACGATCATACAAAAATACAACTTATCTTAGGTAGAGTATACTGAGGGCGATGCATTTTCTCCTTGAATAACTAGTCTTTTACTCAGACCCTCGTAGACCATAGATTTTCTAGTATCCATAATATTAGATGGGGACTTCTAAACCTTATAATTATAATTTTATGATTATACCCAAAATCATTTTCTTTTCCAAACACACATCTTAAAAGGTTTTTAGCGCGCCATTTAACACCGCCCCGCGACACTCTTAATCAAATTAAGAAAAAGTTTCTATAGCTAACCAATGCTATGATAATAGATAATACTAAAAATAATTATTTTTTTTAATTAAAATTCTTTAATAAGTGATTGTTATTATGCAATTGATATTTTATCAATCACTTAATTTTATAATTATAATTATTTTATTAAATATAATAAGATTCACATTCCAAGAAAATTATTTCTTGTAATAAATGGCAATAATTTAGAAAACAAAACTTAGTAAAATAATTTAATAACTTTAACATTATCACATAAATATATATATTTTTTGTTAGGTTCTAATATTATATTTTCATTTAACAAATTAATTTTTGTTAACTTGATAATACCAGTGTTGAAGGCAAGTGACACTTTAATGTTTTTATTATTATTTATGTTTATCTTTAATAATTAAGACTGGATGCTATTTAAAAAAAAAAATAGAAAAAAAAATAGAACTTATAATTTTTTTTTTTAAAGAGAGAATGTTGCTAACATTGATGTAGAATCATTCTTATTATATCTAGTTTTCATAAATAAGTAATTTAAAATTTTTTAGATTGTTTTAATTTGAATTAATTTTGATATTAATTTAGTTAAATTTGTGTGATGTAATGAAAGTAATTTAAAATTTTCTAGATCTAATTAATTTGAACTAATTTTAATATTAATTTAGCTAAATTTAAGTGATATAATGGATGTAAATGAGTAAGCTAAACCCGACTAGACTAAAACCAATAATTTTTTATGAAAAAACTAAAAATATATAATTTTGGTTAAAATAATAAACTTAATTAACCTAACAATTCACTAATTAAATCTCCAACCTAATAAAGTTGGGTCTTTTTTTTTTTTAATTTATAAATTTGAATTTGACAACTTAAAAAGAATATTAAGGAATTAGAATCCGACCTCAAGCTCTGAAATTCTACCTGTGGACTCGCAAGTTCGACTCAATCTATTAACCAAATTAGGTTGAAATATGATATAAAGTTGGGCGTAGTTCTTTGGAAATTAGCTTTCCAAATTTTTAAAGGCCACGTTTTTCCCACTCTCGGCCACCTAATACTAAAAGCCCTATTACTTCACCACTTCTTCACTTTCTGTCTCTAGCTCTACCCTCCTGCTTCAGCTATCTCCAGCTTCTACGGAGGAATGGATGCCATTCCTTCTTTTAAGGTAATTAAAAAATAAATCTCCATTAAAATAAAAAAAATTACTTACGGGCATAATTAGGGTTTATAAATTTCTACTGGCAATTGCTTTCCACTTATCCATGTGTTTGTTTGCAGTTAATATTGGGGTCGGCCTCATTTTCACGAAGGAAAATATTAGAAGAGATGGGATATGAATTCACAATCTCTGTAAATTCTTCTTCTTTTTTTCTTTTAAATTACAGTCTTCTTTTTTTCTGGCAAAGTTTATTTTCAGTATATAATGTTAAAAATTGGAAATTGTTTTTGGTAGACTGCAGATATTGATGAAAAGAGCATTCGCGAAGAAAAACCAGAAGATTTAGTAATGACTCTTGCTGAGGCCAAGGTAAACTTTGAAATGATTGTTGTTAAGGTTATTTACTGTTTTTGTTCTTTTTCTCTAATTTATGTTATGTTTTTGTAACATCATAAAATTGGAGTGGAGTTTGATTTAAGAATAATTTCATCGAGTAATTGATGAATGTGAATTGCATCTCAGGCTGATGCTATTATAGCAAATTTACGAACTACTACTATGAATAATCAACAAGACAAGGATGAGGAACCCGCTATTTTGGTTGCCGCCGACACTGTATGTTTTGTTTTTGCTTTCTTTCCTTTTTTTCCTGTTCTTAGATGCTTCAGGTGCATTAGGTTTAGAGTAGTTCCTTTAATGCTCGAGGATACCCAGAAATTGCAATGTTTTAGATACTGCACTTGGTATTGCAGTAAATGGGAGACTGGGTGCTTCCCATATACTGCTTTGATAGGAAAGCTTCTTGGTCTTGTTTCTACTCAGGGATGGTGAGCTAGCTTCAGTGGAACTTTTCAATGAAATAATAAATATAACTAATTGATCGGAAGTTATTTATTAGCTAGGGTGGATACTAGATAATGATAAGAAAATCCTCAAATGTATGTGTATGTTTGGAATGTTCGAGGGTTGTTCATGGATTGGGTTGGGTTTAAACTCATAATTGTATCTAACTCAACTTTTAATATTTTATAAATTATAAATCCGACCCATTCGAATTGTTTTTGGCATCTGAGCGGGTTGAATATATTGGGCTGGACAAAAATTTTTGTGGATATTACAGATATCCACGGGTTGAACAACCACAACAATACTGAATCCTAAAGGTATGACAACGTACTAGTTCTTGAGAAATTTTATTAACCTCTTAAGGGTTTCAAGGAGCACAATATGGATTTAATGATGCAATATATATTCACATTTGCAATCAGGAAAAAGGAAGCATACCAAAGCCGTAATCTTTCAGCCAATACAACATACAAATACTAGCCAATCTCAAGCCTTTGCTTTTGATTCATGGGAGTTGCTTTTGATCCAAAAAGTGAGAAAACGCTGTCACTGAAGACAAAGACAACCTTTGTGCTATGTGGAACTCCTCATTGATCTTTAGATACCACGAGAGGAGAAATATACTTACAAAATGATGCATGCAATGCTTGAAACCTGAAAGAGAGAAATTTGACCTAAGTAAGTTTATTGTTAGGGTTTTGACTGTTTTTTGAAGGTTTGATTGACAGGGGTAAGGTAGAGGTTGTCAATATTGAGTTAGGCTTTTGGTTATAAGGATGAGAGGAAGAGATTGGTGGTTTTATTTATTAAAACGGTGGTCAGAGGATGTTACCGTGTATTTTTAGGGTATACAGGTTGAGAGGGAGATGAGAGAATAAGAGGCTGAGCGGTGAGCGAGATTAAGAAATGGAGAGAGTATTTATCCTGCTTGTATAAGGTATACAAGTTGATAGGGTTTCAAAAATCCTGACCTGTCACCCGCCTCGTAATATCCATTTTTTAATTTTTTTTAACTCAGTATCATCTATAATATTCACATTAGCTGATCTTGATGGGTTGCGTCGGGTCAGATCATGCAAATATTATAGATAACCTTTTTTTTTTTTTTTTTAACATCCTTTTTTCGACCATTGCAATCACATGGTTGTAGTGGATTCTCTAATAGTCCTCATGCCTTTCCAATCATGCTTAGGCCGCTGGATGTTACTTGATTCATTCTGTTTATATATTTGTTTTCAGTATTTTTGCGTGCACCATTTTTTGCCAATGATGCTGTTGGTAATTTGACATTATATACCTTGTCATCCTTCTCTCTATTGTTGTTGCCTCAATACTTTTGGCTTATTTTAGCGTGGACTCGGGTGCTTACCTTAGTTGGTGAAAACTTCTTGTCAGGCTGACACTATTTTGCAAAAGCTCCCAATCAGTGACTACACTAAGGATGCTGAACCAACATTGTTAATTACCGCAGATCAAGTATATATTGATATACTTTTCTTCCTGATTTAGTCATTTGTATTTCATTTTTTTGGCATACATGTGAGCCTTGTAAAGAAAAGGCTATTGCATATTATTTCTTGGCTCTTCCTCTTATACCTAAGCAAAACTCAAGAAAGGAAAACTAATAAGGTATAAATGATAATTATTTGCAGTGAACTGTATCTGTAGATGGGACAAGTATTTTGTAATATGTGAGCTTCTGTTGGAATAAAACATTTTGGCAAATTTAGTAGACAGCTGTGGTAATGATAATTCCCTAAAATTGAGAGCTAATCTTTTGGTGGTAATGAATATTCTTCGTGGTCTACAAGTTGTTTGGTTGTGTAAACTGGAAATCAGACGAGAGATTCTATACTTCAAATGGTGATGTATTTTAGAGGCCGCTTCTTTATCATCAGTTGAGGAAGTGCCATCTCTCCTACTATTCCTACCCCATCCATCCACGAACTGGTTTTGCATGCATGCTTGTAGCTAGAAATCAACAGGATCTTTCACTGCATGTAAAAATATGTTTGTTCTGTTACTTCTTACTGCTATTGCAATCAATTTGAAGGTGGTAGTCTATGAAGGTGCGATCAGGGAAAAGCCAGCCAGCAAGGAAGAAGCATGGGAATTTATAAAAGGTTTGCTCAGCATTCTGTCAACTCTCTTTCCATGCCTTTTACTCTCCCATTGCTTTCTTTATTTATTTACATGAAGTGCAGGGTATTCTGGGGGACATGCCGCAACTGTGGGATCAGTTCTTGTCACAAATCTTAAAACTGGATTCAGGAAAGGAGAATGGGACAGAGTGGAGGTGCTATTTGCTTTGTTTTTTTTTTTTTAATTAATAGTGGCCAAGGTTTTCTGCTTAGAACAACCTGAATGACTACCATGCTGATGCCAATAGCAGAACACATACATGATACAGTGATTAGACAGATACATAATGATGAAACACTTTGTAATAGTTTCTCTAACCTGATGATATCTACCAATGACTAACTGTTAAGTTGTGATGCCTTACAGATCTATTTCCACGAAATACCAGATGAAGTCATTGAGAAGCTGGTAAAACTTAGTTTTCTCGTGAAGTTATATCATTGATGGAAATGGCTAGCTATATTTATTTCCTTTTGTTTTCTTTCATGCATTCCACAGATTGAAGAGGGAATTGTGCTCAGAGTTGCCGGGGGGCTAATAATTGAGCATCCTTTGGTATTGCCCTACATTAAAGAAGTGGTGGGTTTTCTAATCCCTGTGCAATATTTAATAGGACAAATGGTAACGGAGGACGCATAGAGTGGAACATTTGATGCAGGGACAATCATGTACTATAGTGTCCCGAGCTAGTCCTTTCATGAAGTGATTGATGCTTTTAGATTTTAAACTGAAACTGCGCAACCGGTTTACTACTATATGATATGTCTATTTGGCAATTGGCTGCATCCCTTGGAGCCTAGATAACCAGACATGATACATTTGAAGAACTTGCAATTGAGTAAAATATGTACTGTTATTCAAAGTAAGAAATGAGTTTATAATTAGACTGACTGTCCTTTCTACCCTTGATCCCAGGGAAATCACGTATGGATATTAGATACTTGAAACCACAAGCTATTTAGCTGGATAAGGACCTGGATAACTGATATTGAATCTTCCATTGACTAATTGTTTTCTTATACCTTTTATCGTAACATGCATCAAGATTTTTGGTATTTTGTGCAGGTGGGGACAACTGATAGCGTGATGGGACTCCCCAAAGCTCTCACTAAAAAACTCATAGAGGAGGCTCTCTAGTTGCAGCAGCTAGCATTCTATTGGCATTGCCAGTATTGGTCCCAATTTGACACCGTTCCTTTTATCACCATTTTGGTCTCCACCTGATGTTGCTTCTTTCGACCTGATAACAATTAATTGTTGCAACTGACCATTTATGAACTACTTTTTATTATTACAAATGAGTTGATATTTTATTACTCTCCATTTTACTGTTATCTTTCTTTAGATTTCATACTATCGACAAGCAAACTTTACTAAGTCAAAATACAAAATAGTATTAACTCATAATATAATTAGAAACCAGTTATTTGAGGTGTGTTTCTCCCACGGGAAAATAGTGTTGACTTTAATATTTATCAAGCACGAATGAAATAAAGGAAGAGTCATCTTTTTTATATTTGACGCCGCGAAAGTCTCTCTTTTTAGGTTTGTTCACATTTCTTATTATGATATTATTATTATACAGTATAAGAGATCAGCTTTGTGTGAGAGCTTTTGACTCTGGATTTTAATAGTTGAATGATTATTCTATCCTTTGTTTTAGTTGGTTGAAAACCAATGCAATATAGAATAAAGACTGATTATTCTATCCTTTTTTTGCCACTTTGGTTCTGGTTTTTTCCAACTCTCATCTTCTTTTTGTGAGCCAGATCAGTTAATAAAAAGGAAAAGGAGCAAGTGCATGGTACATAAGAAAAAAAATTGTATAATTGTGCGTTGCGAGGCATCCTTGTTTGGATTCACCATTTTGTTTTCTTGACTATTGTGGATTACAATCGGCATATCTATTTTTAGGCTCTCACAATCCTTTTGTGTTTGATTCTTGGGGTTGGCTTACGCATCAGCTTTCATGAATTTATCTCTTGGGTATCTTGGCAGTCGAGGCTTGCTTCAGCATGGCTGGAACCTGGTGTGGTTGGTTGTTCAGCTCAATTTTATGGGTGTCACTTGGGTATCTTGGAGTAGAGGGTTGCTTCAACGAGCCTACAAGTTGGTGCGATTGGTTGTCTGTTTTCTAGAAGAGTTGGTTTATGCATTGTGATTTGTATTAAATGCACAACCTATCTATCTTGTCCTAACATAATCGTTGTTCAAGCATGCCCAGTCTCTATTATTTAGAATGCATATGTGGGTTATGATGCAACTATACTATTCAATAATTTTACCTACGTTTACATAGTATTTTATCTATGTTTTATATATATAATGTTTTAATATTCTTTGTTTTATATTTTGAAGGCACTTTTGGATGTAAGATTCAGAAAGAAATAAATTGAACATAATTGACAGATTTGACCTCCGATTGATATTTTGTGTAAAGCTTGAGCTCTAGAGGTGGAAATGAAGTGATTCTAATAGCATTAGAAAGCTAACATTCATGCCTTTCTATCATAGTTTTAAAACCCGGACTGGCCTGGCGGGTCGCCCGGGACCCGTCCGGCCCGGGCATGGGACCGGTCCGGGTGGAGGCCAAAACCCACTTGGGAATTGGCTCGGCCAGACCCGGTCAACCCGGGACTCGGCTAACCTGGCAAGACCCGACCTCAAACCCGTTGACTTTTATTTTTTTTTTGTTTTTTTTTTATACTAAAACGACGTCGTTTTGAGTTTTTCAAAAACAATAAAATTGACCCAGCCGACCCGGGGACCCGGTCAAGACCCGATGACCCGGTCAAAACCCGGAACCCGGGCCTTGGACCGGGCGGACCACCGGGCCGGGTCTTAAAACTATGCTTTCTATACATATATGGCAAGAAAAAAAAAAAGAGCATGGAAATCGCAACATTCAAAGTCAAATCTCACATCTTGCCAATGTTGACCTTCAGCCATTCCTACTTGGATATCTTGAGCTAGAGAACTTTATTTGATGAAAACTCAATTTTGTTGGATTCCTGACTCGAAAACCTATCAGCCTACAAAAGTTTAGCAGAAAAAGAGCTCATATTAGAGAGATATGATTTTTTTAAGATGACACATGAATTCTGTTAGCAGAGAGGTTTTGTGAAGAAACAAGTCCAAAGTACTTCCCAAAGCATCCAAACTGACATCCAAGTCTTTATTTCAGCAATATAGCTCCTCTAAGTCAAAATTAAGTTTGAAGATTTTATGCAAGGCTATTTCTTCTTTTTTTAAAAAATAGTAATTGAAATACTTAAATGTAAATTGTTTACTTAGAAAATGACTATTTTGTAGGAAAGGGAGATTATGGTTTCATATCAAATAAAAAGAAAGAGACAAAGTAAGTGAGGGGCGACCAGAAAAGAGAGAAAAAAATACACCCTTTCCTCTAAAAATCTAAAATCATGCATTCTTCTTTCTTTTTGATTAGTTGTTCAATAAACATGCAAGGCTAAGCTCTTTTTCTTGGTTGCAAGGACATAAAAATCTTTGGATTCTAAGAATTGTGAGATGTATTTTACCTTTTCTTTTCAGTTTATATGATGAACATGCTTGTTTTTCTATGCTTATTTCCTATGATTGTTTATTTTAATTACTAGAGCAGACTCTAAGTTGTTATTGTAAATGATCTATTGCTAAGTTTTCTATCAAAATCGGAGTTGTGGTGTATAAACTTGTGAAGTAATTGAGATTAATATTTGTGGCGAAGTTATTAATCTTAGGAAAAACATTCAATCAAATCAAACATAGACTGCAAACAATTATGTAGTCTAGATTAATCAACTTATCTAGTTCATAAGGTTGCCATTGAATTAAATTACTAGTGCGGACACTGTGGTTGTTTGTGGTTAGGATTAGTTAAATGACGGATTTGTTAACTAACCAATGTTAAGAAAATATAAATGTTTAAATATAAATTGATGTATTGTTTCAATGATCGGTTCTGATTTCCATAGGTGGACATCTACTTGAAATCAAGGTTTGTTCTCTTGATAGTTTTCTGATTTATTTAATTTAGCTTGATTGTTTAATTATGTTATAGTCTAGATAACCTCAATTCCCCTCGAATTGCATATCGTATAACATAAAAATCTGAACTAATATACTATCTTGTTTATTTAAGCTAGGGTAATTAATTTGTGTGACCGCAACATCACAACAAATTTTAATGCCGTTGCCAGGGAAATAATTTTAGTTTCTTGTGCTGTAATTGTTATTTTTTGTGATTGTTATTTATTTTGTTAAAAGAAAAGAAAAGAAAACAGTTTTGCTTGTGGTACTATGCAGGTACGATACATGTATTGTTCAAAACATATTTTTTGGTGGAATTAAGTCTCGACCTATTTTCTCCCAAATGAAAACGATGTTCTGAACAAGACTAGTGCTTTTAGCTACTAGCCCCACCCTATCGAGATCAAATTCTGTTGTTTTTTAGGGTTTTTAGGCATTTTTGTGTTCTATTATAGGACTTTTTTCTTTTAAGTTTTCTTGACTATTTATGCCTGTAACCCGTTCAACTAACCAAAGACAAGTGCATTTAGATCTCAAAATAGAAAAAACTTTACGCAGGTTACGAAAGGAAGCTCGTGTTAACACCATGGTTGTTGCACGACAACAGACACTCAAAAAGCTCATTGCTCCTAACATAGAGAATCAACTATTGTGCATAAACATAAAAAACAATGTCAACTTTGAGCTCAAGTTTGTTTTATACACTTACTGCCAATATTTAATGGACTTGCCAGAGAAAATTGTCTTACTT
This sequence comes from Populus tomentosa, assembly GCA_018804465.1. Taxonomy (NCBI): domain Eukaryota; kingdom Viridiplantae; phylum Streptophyta; class Magnoliopsida; order Malpighiales; family Salicaceae; genus Populus; species Populus tomentosa. The sequence goes on from CM031995.1 coordinate 14,076,973, forward strand.
ATCTGAAGGAGTTCTACATGGTTTGCGTTGGCATGAAACCGCGTGAAGTTGACATAGAATAAGTTAAGTTGAAAGCTTTTCCTTTCTCTTTAAAAAGGGCAACAAAAGCATGACTTTTCTATATTCTCCTAGGTTCCATTAGGACTTGGAATGACATGAAGACGATTTTCCTTCAAAAGTATTTCCCAGCCTCTCAAGTTGCCAACATAAGGAAAGAAATATGCGAGATTCAACAATCTCATAGGGAGACACTCTCCGAGTATTGGGAAAGATTTGAGCAACTGTGCATTCAATGTCCTCATCATCAAGTTACTTACCATGTCCTGGGCAGTTAGTATATTTGATGTATGATTGATTTTTGTAAAGTATCTGGATTTGTTGTCGATCTATGTTTGTTGCATGTTGTCTCATTTTGGATAAAGTTGCGAGATAAGTTTATTGTTTATTTATGAGATTTGTTTGCTATTTTTTACGAGATTTGTTTGTTGTTTTTTGCTTATTTGCAATGTAGCTGGTAAGTATTGGGACATTTTCTTCTTGCTGTGTTAGACCTTTTGTATTGTTAGAATGACTTTTGTTACTGCATGACATTTTTTGTTTAGTATACATTTTTTATTTTTTCTTTGCAAGTTTAGGTGTAATTTAGGCAGCAAGCTATATAGAGTTTTGCAAAAAAATTTACTGTCTATTAGAGTCAAATTAGTGGGTTTTTCACCTTTAGCTTGTTATTTATAGACTTCTTTTTAGCACAAGAAAACATTATATGTTCACAACTTGGTCACCCTTTCATTGTCTTTTTTCCTATTTTACATTGCTTTATCTTCAACTTGATTTGCTAGGTTGATTTGTGATTTATGTTCTTGGTTTTGTTTTGCATTTTTTGCAGGGGGTTTGAAGTGTTCTGATTCTAGGGTGTTTTCCTTCTTTTTTTTTTTTTTTTTTTTAATCAAAGATAATTAAATATATCAGATCAAAAAATATACAAGGTTGGAGAACCAGTAAGTTCATATACAAGATTTACAAAAGAGGGAACATACTTCCTGAACAAAACACCAAAACCAAAAAGTGAAAGCACTATCAAGCTAAAAGAATTAGTTGACAATGGTTGGATGAGGAACCTAATCAAAGACAAGGTGTCGAACCTGACACATCGCACAAAAAAATATAAATAGTGAGAATGACTAAAATAGCAACCAAAACAAAGAAAGAGCTCTTAGCTACAGCACCAAAGCAATACAAGCATCAACAGCCTCAGCAAACTGAAAAGCAATACCAACAGCCTCAACCAACTGAGCAAGGGAAACAACTACAACAAACTGGAACAAAAACTCTCCAATGAGACACCCATCAATGAAGGGACTTTAAAAGTAGATGAACAGTATCACAACCAGACTACCAAAGAATGGACAACATCCAGACAATCAAGCTTCCCCGATCTGAGAAGGCCATCCCCAGTAGCAAAGAGACGATGACAGCTCTCAAAGCAAATAAAGAAAGATATCTCATATAAGACCACACAGGATAAGCATCTAGCACACCAAATAAATCAAAGCTAGACAAAACTGGAAGGAGCACCCAGTGAAAGAACCTACCAAATAGACGCCAGCAGCCATCTTGAATGATAAGAAACTATTCATGAAAGTGAAAAATCATGTAAAACAGAACCTGGAATCTGCGAAAAACAAAAAAAGACTGGATTGAAAGAGTTATCAAAGACTCTCTTATTTCTCTCTTCCCAAATCAAGTATATAAGAATACCAAGGGAGACTCTTCGCATTCTGTTAGCAGTGTTGCTTCTACCAAAAGGAAGACCACGAATTACACTATTAATGGTCGACATTCTTTTGTGCAGATGAAGCCAAGATTTTATCATCCTCCAAAAAAGAGAGGTCCATGGACTGCTGAAAAATAGTTGATTGTGGAACTCTTCATCAACCCGATACAAAACACATAAAGGGTCGAGTTGCAAGAAGCAAAGCCTGTCACAAGTTTGTAGCTTGCCTATAACCGCCAGCCATAAAATGAAGTTATATCTAGGCATGAACTAAGATTCCCATACCATTTTAGCCCAAGGAACAAGATCACATTTGAAATGCAGGAAATCATCGGATTAAGTAGTGAAAGAAAGTTCACCACTACCCCAAGTAGACATTAAAGCAATTGCTTGTTGCTGACTACTGATTAGTACTTAAAAGTGCATTTTTATCAAGGTTTTGTATCATCATTTTGCACTTGAAGTATCAATAACTCCTCAATTAAAGCATGTTTTATAATAACATACCTAATAATATCAGATACCTTTAATTTATGGTAAATGTTCATCTTAAATACAGACCTATCACATAAATGAAAGAATTGATTGATGAGTTTAAGTATTGAAATTGAAAGGACAAAGAGAGGGCCAAACTTAGAAAAGAGATGTTGGTGCAGTCCAAACTGGAACACGATTCAGTAATTGGGTCATATCTCGAGTTCTACATGTCCAAATAACCTCAAATTTTAGGACAGATTCGGTAAGACATAGGCCTACAACTTTCATGTGGAGTCCAAGATTTAAAAAGGCCGTTTTTAAGTCCAAATTATAGCAACAATGGAGAAGTTCGAATATGTCCTGCAGCCCAGACACTGTTTAGTGTTCAGCCCATATCTCGAGTTCTAGAAGTCCAAATGACCTCAATTTTTTTTCCTGAAAAGATAAGACAATTTTCTATAACTTTTATAATACAGGTGGTTCCAGTTCTGATGCTAGCATTGACGTTTTATTCAGACAAGAAGATAAGGATTTTCACCAAGTCAAGAGTTGGCCACCCACTCAACAATTAGTCATCAAATCAATAGTTCCAAATTTTAGCCTATAAAAGGAGGTATTTTCCATGCATTTAGGAGCTTGGTTGTTTAGATCAAGAACTTGCTCTTACTCTCTCTTTATATATTTGTTTTGTAATTCTTAAGTTTTGCTTTCATTAATATCTTGTTTATGCTTTTCATTTCATTTCCTTTACTTGGTTAGCTTGTATCTTATTTATGTTCTTATTTTGTTTATTTATTGTAAACACCCAAAGGAATATATATATATATATATATATATATATATATATATATATATATATATATAGAGAGAGAGAGAGAGAGAGAGATGATGATGAATGCAGTTTTCGCTGCCGATGCAGAAATCGCCAGCGACGCAGTTTTCGCTGCCGATTCTGGATTTGGCAGCGACGCAGCCTTCACTACCGATACAGAAATCGGCAGCGACACAGTTTTTCGCTGCCCATTTCTTGATCGGCAGCAACGCAGTTTCTGCTGCCGATTTCTGGATCGGCAGCAACGCAGTTTTCGCTGCCGAGGCAGAAATCGGCAGCGATGCAGTTTTCGCTGTCGATTTCTCAATCAACAGTGACGCAGAGCTGGGAGCGAGGGGTAAAACTGGTTTTAGATAAACCAAACAAGGATAAGAACACACCTAAACCAACCCCCAAACAACCCATTTCATTTGATGGGTAGTATAAATACAAAGAGGGGAGAGAGAATGATCCATCTTCTTCCCAAAACCAGCAGCTGCATGCCGTTCTTCCCTTCCCCTTTCACAACAGAAACGTGAATCAAACCAGTAGAGATTGCCTTGTGAACTTGTGAGGGAGAGATGAGACCTTGAGAGAGGAGTGGGCAGCTGCATAGAGGAGAGGAAAAAGAGAGCTGGAAAATGTGAGAGGAAGAAGAAGGAGGAGAACCAGCAGCTGAAGAGAAAAGAAGAGTGTCAAACCTTCCTCAAACTTAGTTAAATTCAGAAGGTATGGGTCATGAAACTCCCTTCCTCTCCCCCTTAAGATCAAAAAACAAAAATGAAGAAGAAAAACCCTAAGAAAAAAATTGATCTAAGACCTAAGCCAGCTGTGAAGGAAGCTGAAATTAACTAAGAGAACAAGCAAACAGAAGTGAAATAAAGCCAATTTCAGAACATCTAACAAATAAATAAAATGGAAATAACAAATCATGATAGAGGGCTGGCTTTAACTATGGGGAGGGCCAGCATGCATGTGTGTGTGTTCTGCTGGGGTAATTAGTGTTCTGCTGTGATGTTGTTGTGCTGAAATTAGTGTTCTGCTGGAATTTTGTTGAAGAGTTATGTGCTGAAATTGATGGTTCCAATTTGTGGGTTATGCAGCGAAATTCTATTTCGCTGCCGCAACTGAGCCTCCTGCAGCGAAATTCGGATTCGCTGCCGAAACTAAACCTCCTGCAGCGAATTGATATTCGCTGCTGATTTGTGTGTTGTGCAGCGAAATTCTGTTTCGCTGCCGAAACTAAGCCTTCTGCAGCGAATTGATATTCGCTGCCGATTTGTGTATTGTGCAGAGGAATTCTGTTTCGCTGCCGCAACTGAACCTCCTGCAGTGAAATTCTGTTTCGCTGCCGAAACTGAACCTCCTGCAGCGAATTGATATTCGTTGCCGATTTGTGTGTTGTGCAGTGAAATTCTATTTCGCTGCCGAAACCGAACCTCCTACAGTGAATCGATATTCACTGCTGAGTTGTGCGTTGTGCAGCGAAACTGTGGCACCAATAGCGATGTAGTTTTCGCTGCCGAATTGGGCAGCTTGCAGCGAACCAGTTTTCACTGCCGAACTGGCTGCCGGCAGCGAAACAGTTGTCGCTGCGGAACTGGCAGCCTGCGGCGAACCAGTTCTCGCTGCCGAATTGGGCAGCCCGCGGCGAACCAGTTCTCGCTACCGATTTCTACAATAAGCCTCCTAGGCAGGAATGACTTAAATGCTAGTAACAATTTCATGATATGATGGTGTAAAATATGGAACACTTGAATGTGAACATATGAACTCTTGAAATAAGTTTGATGATGAATATGATTCAAAAATAAAATAAATACAACTGTGCTGATTTGTGACCATTGATGTCTTAGGTGGTGCGGTCGGGATTGGACCATCATCAAGACAGGAACAACCCACAGGTGGAGCAGGTAGGTGACTTGCACCTTTCTTTTTCATACGTTGAATCTTGAAATATTTTAACTGGAGTACTACCATATTGTTAGAACCGATATTAGATTGTCAAACGCTTAGATGTTGATTAAAGGTTGATTGGCTTCGGCTAATGGCATCCGAATGGATGGCCGGGACAAATGAGTGATTAGCTTCTGCTAATGGCATCCGAACGGATGGCCGGGACAAAGAATGATTAGCTTTGGCTAATGGCGTCCGAATGGATGGCCGGGATGAAGGACTGATTAGCTTCGGCTAATGGCATCCAAACAGATGGCCGGGACAAAGAATGATTAGCTTCGGCTAATGGCATCCGGATGGATGGCCGGGATAAAGGAATGATTTCGCTGCCGATGCAGAAATCGACAGCGACGCAGTCTCCGCTGCCGATTCTAGATCGGCAGCGACGCAGTCTTCACTGCCGATACAGAAATCGGCAGCGACACAGTTTTCGCTGTCGATTCCTTGATCGGCAGCAATGCAGTTTCTGCTGCCGATTTTTGGATCGGCAGCGACGCAGCTTTCGCTATGGAATCCGGATGGATGGCCGGGACAAATGTATGACTAGTTTCGGTGAATGGCACCCGAAAACTTGTGTATCTATATGTACTACTAGCTGTTATATCAAATACATGAAGAAATTATAAATGTTGATGCTTTATTTAATTGCCAGACCGTTAGTTACCATTATTATTATTATTACGTATTTGCATTCTCTTAATGTTTTGTACTGCTGCAGGGACGTCACACCAACGAGATGTCTAGGAAACCCGATACACGGGAACCTACTTTTGCAAGGAATTAAGTAGATGCATTCTAAATCACAATGTATTTAGTATGGATCAATGTATTGAATGTATAACTTTCATTAGATCCTTTTTGTGTAAAATTGTGATGGCTATTAGTAGGATAAGAATGCAAACTCATGTCTATGTATATTTTTTAATATGAACTTCAAATCAAGCAACCTTAATATTACGTGTTTGTGTAAGATTCACTTTTAAATGAAATGTTGATTGTATGGATTGTATTTTGATGATGTGAGGATTCAGATTCATTGATTGCCGGCACCATGTGTATTAAGTATATAAAAAAAATAAAAAAAAATTTACTGTTGTTTTGGGCTTGGAAAGCCGGGTTGTTACATTTATGTTTCTCTTCTTCATTATGTTTAGCTAAGTTTATTATGTCAAGGTGAAAAGGTTACACTAATGGTGTAAGAATAAGTATAGTTTAAACTCAAAATGGACCTTAATGTTTAATATTAACATGTCTTATGTTTTTATCTTACTAATTCTTAATACCTTGCTTGTTAAATGGTTAATCTAGATTTGTATTCTATAACACTTGGTACAACAAATGCTTAGCCCAACCGTATGTTAGCCCAACCGTATGGTATTACCTACACCTGTGTTATGAAAGGAACTTGATTTGTTGTTAACATAAGTTAGCATCATGAATTCCTAACAATATTTAAAAGTTTTGTGTTACTTAAGTAAGATAATTAATATGATCATGTTAACAATTTATAATGAGCTATTAATGACAAATCATTTGATCGAAACCTTCTTTGTGTGTGGTTTCCAGTTGAATAATAAGAGTTTATACTATACTTGTTTGAAATACCATTAGTGAATTCTCTAACCTTGACATTTGTTTTTATAATTGTTTAATCCTTACATTAATCTTCCATCTCAAAATTCTCATCAACCTTTTCTTCTTTATTATTATTATTATTATTATTACTACTACTACTACTACTATTATTATTGTTATTGTTGTTGTTGTATTATTATTGTCTATAATTTATACAATTAACCTCTCTGTGGCTCAACCCCGGTCTTGCCGGGTTATTTATTACTTCGACATTCTTACACTTGGGAGAAGACATCAATTTTTTGGTCGTGTCAAGTTTTTGGTGCCGTTGCTAGGGAGGTAAATTCTTGTACAAATTATAGTATTTATTTTATTTTTTCTTTTCACTTTTCTTGTATCTAACTTTGTTTCTTTTGTTTCCTTTTCTTTTGTTTTCTTCTTCCTTTTATTCTCTTTCTACACGTGCATGAGTGTTTGGTCATGTACATTAAGTGGTAGACTTTATAGGGTATCCTCATTATTTTCAGAAAATATGGCCGAAGAAGATAACTAGTCACTTTATAATGAGAATAATGAGAATAACCGAGTTAGAACACTTAGAGACCACATGAATCCCACAAGAACAAGTGCACCCTCATGCATAGTTTTCCCTCATGATGCATCTCATTTTGACTTTAAGCCAGAATTATTCAACTTTTACCTTCTTTTCATGGCTTAGATCTACAAAATCCATATTTGCATTTGAGAGAATTTGAAGAAGTTTGTAACACCTATAATGACTTAAATTGTACCATGAATACCATTATATTAAAGCTTTTTTCTTTTTCATTAAAAGATAAAGCTAAAACATGGCTATAAAATCTTAGGCTAGGATTCATTCGTGCTTGGGATGAAATGCAACAACAATTTTTGAAGAAAATTTTTTCATCTCATAGAACCAACTTTTTCAAAAGACAAATCACCACTTTCACTCAAAAATCAGGTGAAACATTTTACCAATGTTGGGATAGGTATCGAGACTTGCTTAATTTGTCCTCATCATGGTTTAGTAACATGGAGATTGGTTTCACAATTTTATGAAGGGTTAACACCTAAAGATAGGCAAATAGTTGAATTGATGTGCAATGGAACTTTTGAAGATAAAGACCCTAATGAAGCAATGGAGTACCTAGACTTGCTAGCTGAAAATGCGTAAAATTGGAACACTACGGGCATTTATAAGGCACCAAGTAAAACCCAACCTCATACATTTAGTGTAGGTATGTATAACCTTAGGAAAGATGATGACCTCCAAGCCAAGTTTGCATCCTTAGCTAGAAAAGTCGAGGCTCTAGAATTGAAAAAGAGTGATCAATTAAAATATGTTCAAGACATTGTGTGTCAAATCTGTGAAACAAATGAACATGCAACCAATAACTGTCCAACTTTGCCTTCTTTCAAGGAATGCCTCCATGAACAAGCCCATGCTTTAAACAGTTTCCAAAGGCCCAATCATAACCCATACTCGCAAACATACAACCCTGGTTGGAGAAATCACCCAAATTTCAATTGGAAAAGTGATAGCAATAATGCACAAACTTCACAGCCACCGTTTCAAGCACACCATAATTTTTAAAATTCTCATGGATATGCACCTCCTTATGCTCCACCTTCTAGAAGAAATCTTGAGGAAACATTGCTTGCATTCATTGAAAAGCAAGAGGCAATCAACACTCAACTTGCTCAATGCATGACAAATTTTAAAGATACTCTTACAAAATTCACATCTGCTCTCAGTTTTCAAGAGAAAGGTAAGTTTCCATCTCAACCACAACAAAATCCAAAGGGGCAATACAATTCAAATGCAAGTAGTTCTGGAAGTCAGTCATCACTCTTCGCAGTGGTAAGGTTATTGAAAAGCCCACTCTTGAACCTTGTGAGAAAGATGTTGAGTCAATCTTTGAGAGTAAGGAAGGGGTTAAATCTGAACATTAGAAAGAAAAGTCTGATTTCCCGCCAGCACTCCCATTTCCTCATGCCATGACCAAACAAAGGAAAGTCAATCACAATTCTAAAATCCTTGAAACTTTCAAACAGGTAAGGATCAATATACCTTTGTTGGATGTTATTAAACAGGTACCTTCCTATGCTAAATTTTTAAAAGATCTATGCACTGTGAAGAGAAAACTGAATGTGAAAAAGAAAACATTTTTAGCCAAACAAGTAAGTGCTATTCTTCAGAACAATAATGCTTTGAAATATAAAGACCCTGGTTGTCCTACAATTTCTTGCTTTATTGGAGAACACAAAATTAAAAGAGCTTTACTTGATCTTGGAGCTAATGTGAATTTACTTCCATATTCAGTTTTTCAAAGTCTCAATCTAGATGAGTTAAAACCAACTTCTGTAACTCTTTTACTTGTTGATAGATCTATAAAAATACCTAGAGGAATAGTTGAGGATGTGCTAGTACAAGTTGATAAATTCATTTACCCTGTAGATTTTGTTGTCTTGGATACACAACCTGTTGAAGCATGTAATTCAATTCCTGTTATTTTAGGACGTCCATTTCTTGCAACTTCTAATGGATTGATTAATTGTAGGAATGGACTGATGAAGCTATCATTTGAAAATATGACATTGGAGATGAATATTTTCAACATTTGCAAGCAACCTGGAGATGATAATGATTTACAAGAAATGGACTTTATTAAAAAATTAGTTCATGATCAATTTCAAACCACTTCCAGTGAAACTGAGATTGATGAACCTGACGAGTTGCAAATGGTCTATTTTCAGGAAGAAGCAAAGGCATGTAATTGGAGACCACAAATTGAAGAATTGCCACCACAATCAATTGAGTCCATACCTTCAAGTGTTCAACCACCAAAACTTGATTTGAAGCCATTACCATTCAATCTCAAATACTTATTTTTAGGAGAAAATGAAACTTTTCCAATGATAATCTCTTCCAAACTTAATGTATATCAAGAAGGTAAGTTATTACAAACTCTGAAAATGCACAAAAATGCATTAGGATGGACCATAATAGACATAAAAGGAATTAGTCCTTTGATTGGCACACACATGATTTATTTGGAGGAAAATGCTAAGCCCTCTAGAGAAATGCAATGAAGTCTTAATCCTAATATGAAAGAAGTAGTGAAAAAGAAGTCATTAAGCTTTTGGATAATGGAATCATTTATCCTATTTTTGACAGCAAATGGATAAGTCCTACCCAAGTTGTACCCAAAAAGTCTGGAGTCACTGTGATAACAAATGAGAAAAATGAGTTAATTCCAACTCGAACTATTACTGGTTGGTGCATGTGCATTGACTATAGGAAACTTAATTCAATGACTAGAAAAGATCATTTCCTTTTACCTTTCATGGATCAAATCCTAGAAAGAGTTGTAGGTCATGAATTTTATTATTTCCTAGATGGCTATTCAGGTTACAACCAAATTGAAATTGCATTGGAAGATCAACAGAAGACTACTTTCACATGTTCATTTGGTACTTTTGCATATCGAAGAATGCCTTTTAGATTACGTAATGCCCTAGCCACATTTCAAAAATGCATGCTTAGCATATTCAATGATATGGTTGAACGTTTCCTTGAGATTTTTATGGATGATTTTTCTGTTTTTGGTGATTCATTTGATGATTGTTTAACTAACTTGGAAAAGGTTTTGAATAGGTGTGAAGAGAAGAATCTTGTACTGAATTGGGAAAAATATCACTTTATGGTAACATCACACCAATCGATGACTACTTTCCTGATGAATCTTTATTTTCTGTCTCTACAATGCCTTGGTTTGCTAATATTATTAATTTTCTTATTTTAGGATAATTGCCAGCTCATTGGAGTACCCAAGACAAAAGAAAATTCTTGAACGAAGTGAAAAACTTTTATTGGGATGACCCTTATTTACTCAAATATTGTCCTAATCAAATATTTCGAAGATGCATTCCTGACAATGAGGTAAGTAGCGTCATTAAATTTTATCATTCTGAGGCACATGGAGGTCATTTCTCATCAAGAAAGACAACTGCAAAAATCTTACAAAGTGGATTTTATTGGCCCACCATATTTAAGGACTCACATGCATTCTGTAAGATTTGTGAAAATTATCAAAAGTTGGGATCTATTTCAAAATGTCACATAATACCTTTAAATCCTATTCTTGTCATTGAGATTTTTTACTATTGGGGTATAGATTTCATGGGTCCATTTCCTCCATCATTTGGTTTCTTGTACATATTAGTCGCAGTAGATTATGTTTGAAAATGAATAGAGGCAATTTCAAGTTGAAACAATGATCACAAAACAGTGATAAAGTTTTTGAAAGAAAACATTTGAAGTCGATTTGGAATCCCTTGAGCCATGATAAGTGATGGTGGAACACATTTCTGCAACAAGCCATTTGAGTCTTTAATGAAGAAATATGAAATCACACACAAAGTTGCCACCCCTTATCACCCTCAGACGAGTGGACAGGTAAAACTTGCTAATAGGGAGATCAAACAGATTTTAGAGAAAACGGTGAACCCTAATCAGAAAGACTGGTCTTTAAGACTTAATGATGCACTTTGGGCTTATCGAACTGCTTATAAAACATCATTAGGTATGTCACCTTATAGACTAGTCTATGAAAAACCTTTTCACTTGCCTGTGGAACTTGAACATAAAGCTTATTGGGCTATTAAAGCTTTCAATTCAAACCTGAATGATGCTAGTCAGCTGTGAAAATTACAAATAAATGAGCTTGAGAAAATAAGAAATGATGCATATGAAAATTCAAGAATTTATAAAGCAAGAATCAAAGAGTTTCATGACAAGAAAATACTGAGAAAAACATTTAATGTTGGTCAAAAAGTCTTGCTTTATAATTCTCGACTCCATTTATTTCAGTTGAACATGACTCTATTGAATTGGGTGATCCTGTATATTAAGATTGATTCTTTTTTTTTTCCTCACATTGTTTTTATGTTTTTTTTTTGTTTGACTTTTGTTTTGCTAGTCTCTCTCACCTCGATCAAATGGCAGATAACGGTACTCCGTGACTCTTAAGTCGGTTATTTCAATTTCCCATGATAACAAATATCTGTGTATATATTTGTGCATTTCTTTGCTCTTTCTCCTTTCTTTAAATCTCTCCTCCAATTCTCATTTGAAAATGGACACCACTCTTGAAAAATTAAAAAAGTATTTTCCCGATCTACCTCAAAATACGATTACAAAAATTTATCGTGCTAAATGTGCAAGATTGAGGTTGTTAATGAATCATGGAATTCTTGAAGATATTCGTTGTCTGATTGAAGCAAAGGTCTGATTATCAGGGGATTCCTCCAATTCTTTCATTTCAGACATGCCTGGAACAGGTAAAAGCACTTTTACGAAGAAACGTCGTGCAAAATGACTGAAAGTTTGTCACAGATGTGCTAGATGGACTTGTAATGCAACATGTCATTTTTCAGGAATGGTATCTGTAAACCGTAAAGATAAAATACAATTCATTAAGGATGGCTTGAGTAAGGGGTCTTTAGATAATCTTCTATTGACTCTTGAGACGTACCGTAATGGAGATGTGCATCGTGCAATTCATGATTTATGGCCACAATTCCATAAAGAACATGCAATTCATGAGTAAAAAAGACCCTGTTTGCCAGTTTTTAAGAAAACTAGATGGGAAGCCTATCCCCGACCTATAGAGGGTGTTTAAGCCGTTATTGGACGTAAAACCAAGAAAAGATGTGAGCCACAATCACAACTACTTGTACATACACATGCCTTTTTAAAATAAATAAATAAATAGAGAGAGAGAGAGTGAGTGAGTGAGACTATAGCTGACCTACATATAAGTGATATGATTGCATTTTCAATTTCTCATTTATAAATGCTTCTCTTCCTTCCCTTCATTTCTACTTAACCCATACATTCATCAAATATAGAAGTGTGTAGAAATGGCAAGTTCCTCAAGTCATCATATAAGAAATATTTGTGTTTTCAGTGGATCCAGTCTTGGGAAAGAAAAAGAGTTTTTAGAATCAACAAATCATCTTGGTCAGGTACTAGCTAAGTGAAAGTTTCATTTAGTGTATGGAGGAGGCAGCCTTGGGTTAATGAGGGGAGTGTCAATAACTGTATTTTTAGGAGGTAGTCAAGTTTTGGGGGTTGTCCCCAAAGCTTTAGCATAAGGGGACATCATTGGAAAAATAATTGGAGAGGAATTATAGGTCCCTACAATGTCTGATCGAATGAATGCAATGTTTAACCATGTTGACGCCTTCATTGCCTTATTAGGTGGTAAGGGCACATTGGAAGAGATCTTTCATATTTCCTCTTGGGCCTAACTGCACATTCACCATAAACCCATAGGTCTATTACATGTTAGTGGTTTTTATGATAAGTTGTTGTCTTTTCTTGATCATGCTGTGGAATAAGAATTTCTAACATCTTCGGCACGACAAATCATAATCTTTGTTGCTACTGCTGAACAATTGATTCACCAACTCTAATCTTTCATCCCTGTAATTGATCCCTCCATGAGTCGTATAAATTGGTCAACTAAGGAAAGCCATAAAAAGCTTGGATTGGATTTGAGCCTTCGTTTGTAAAAACTTTATGTCTTTTGGTTTTATTATTATGTTTTGTTGTTTCTTATATTTGTTTAAGTGGGTTTTAGGTTTGTCAGTGTTCGCTATTTCAGGTGATGTCTTCTATACTCTATCTTTCTATCTTAGAACATTGAGGACAATATCTCATTTTGGTTGGGGGGAAAGAGTAGTAGTTGATATATATATATTTTTAAAAAAACTAACTGTGTTTTTTATTTTATAAACTATTTGCAAAACTGTTGTTACTAGGATGACAGAGTAAAAGGAGTTCTTTTGTTAAAGTGACTCTTGAGACGCATCTTAGTAAATATTCTTAACAAGGTCTATCAGAATACCTTTTGAAATATTCAGGTTTACAAACTCTCGTATTGTTATCACTTGATTCTGCTTATATGCTTATTTAACAAGTATTCTTAAATCTTTATTTTCACACACACACTTGAACATATAATCGTGGGTTGCACATTGGATTATTACATTATTTATGCTCTTTTGTTAAAGGTAACAACTAAGGGAAAGGGATAGTATATAATTTGTAAAAAAAAAAAAAACAAAAACACAAAAGAAAAAAAAAATAATAATAAAAACGTAGATAAGTTTGGTTTCGTAGCCTCCCTAACATAAGCAATTAAGCCCGAAGGGGTGTTTTAACACTTAATATCCTAAACTCAACTGACTTGGGAGCTATTGGCCCAACGCTTGTTACATGGGTTGAGGAGAAAAGCTTAAGGGAATCAAATATTGCACTATCTACATATCAGTATCTGCAACCCGAGTTACTAAACTCGTAAGGGTGTCTCAACACCTAATGCCTTAAGACCAACTGGTCTGGGAGTCATTAGCTGAAAGCTCGTTGTATGGGTTAAAGATGCATTGTGTTTTAAGTTATATGTATATATATTTTTTAAAAAAAAAAAGAAAAAAGAAGAAAAAGATAATAATCCTAACCCAAGAAAGTTAAACTTAAACATTAGAACAAAAATTTTGTTTCTTCCAAGTAAGGCCCCATAACTATATGTTGATATTTTGAGCACAAAAGAAAGGTTTATTAATATCTTGTTTAAGAGATATTGAGCAGATATATGAATTTAATGAGAGTTTGTTTATCTGGATAGATTAATGGAAGTTGAATGATGAATGCCTTGCTTTGTGGAATTTGTAAATTATTTTTCTATTTTAACGCTTTGATTACTAGGGACTAGTAATAAGCTAGTTGGGGGATGTGATTAGTACTTAAAAGTGTATTTTTATCAAGGTTTTATTTCATCATTTTGCACATGAAGTATCAATAACTCCTTAACTAAAGCATGTTTTATAATAACATACCTAATAATATAAGATACTTTTAATTTATGGTAAATGTTCATCTTAAATGCAGGCCTATCACATAAATGAAAGGATTGATTGATGAGTTTAAGTATTGAAATTGAAAGGACAAAGAGAGGGCCAAACTTAGAAAAGAGATGATGGTGCACTCTAAACTAGAACATTGTTCAGTAATTGGGTCATATCTCGAGTTCTACATATCCAAATGACCTCAAATTTTTGGACAGATTTGGTAAGACATAGGGCTATAATTTTCATGTGGAGTCTAAGATTTAAAAAGGTCGTTTTCAAGTCCAAATTATAGCAACAACGAAGAAGTCCAAATCTGTCCTGCAGCCCAGACATTGTTCAATGTTCAACCTCTATCTCGAGTTCTAGAAGTCCAAATGACCTCAATTTTTTTTCCTTGAAAGCTAAGACAATTTCCTATAACTTTCACGAGTATAGGTGGTTCCAATTCTGATGCCAGCAATGATGTTTTATTCAGACAAGAAGATAAGGATTTTCACCAAGCCAACTCTTGGCCACCCACTCAACATTTAGTCATCAAATCAATAGTTTCAAATTTTAGCCTATAAAAGAAGACATTTGCCATGCATTTAGGGGCTTGGTTGTTTAGATTAAGAACTTGCTCTTTCTCTCTCTTTATATATATATATTTTTTGTAATTCTTAAGTTTTGCTTTCATTAATATCTTGTTTATGCTTTTCATTTCTTTTCCTTTACTTAGTTAACTTGTATCTTATTTATGTTCTTATTTTGTTTATATATAGTTCTCTTCTTCATTATGTTTAGCTAAGTTTATTATGTCAAGGTGAAAAGGTTAGACTAATGGTGGAAGAATAAGTATATTGTAAACTCAAAATGGACCTTAATGTTTAATATTAACATGTCTTATTTTTTTTTTATCTTACTAATTCTTAATACCTTGCTTGTTAAATGGTTAATCTAGATTTGTGTTGTATAACACTTGGTACAACAATTGCTTATCTCAACCGTATAGTATTACCTACACCTGTGCTATGAAAGGAACTTGATTTGTTGTTAACATAAGTTAGCATCATAAATTCCTAACAATATTTAAAAGTTTTGTGTTACTTAAATAAGATAATTAATATGATCATGTTAACAATTTATAATGAGCTATTAATGACAAATCATCCGATTGGAACCTTCTTTGTGTGTGGTTTCCAGTTGAATAATAAGAGTTTATACTATACTTGTTTGAAATACCATTAGTGAATTCTCTAACCTTGACATTTGTTTTTATAATTGTTTAATCCTTACATTAATCTTTCTTCTCAAAGTTCTCATCAACATTTTCTTCTTCTTTACTATTATTATTATTATTATTATTATTGTTGTTGTTGTTATTATTACTATTAGTATTGTTATTGTTGTTGTTGTTGTTATTGTTATTGTTGTTGTATTATTATTGTCTATAATTTATACAATTAACCTCCTTATGGTTCGACCCCGATCTTGCCGGGTTATTTATTATTTCAACACTCTTACACTTGGGAGAAGACATCAATCTTTTGGTCGTGTCAGCTACCACATGCTACAACTATCTGATCCTTGAGGGAGATAATAGCCTTCCATAATGGCGAAGAAGTTCTATGAGAAACAACATCCTAAATAGATACATTGGGAAGATAATAATGATGAATCTATTGAATCCAGACATAATTAGATTTGAGGTAGATGTTCCATAGATGCTTAGAAAGGAAACTTTTGTTACAAACTTTGATATCAAACAAACTGAGACCCCCTTCTTTCTTGGGTAGGCAGACCACTTTCCAAGCAACCAGGGCATATTACTCTTCAAGACATTTCCAGTCCACTGACAATTTCTACAAATGCAAATAATTTGCTTAATGACTATGTTAGGCAACAGAAAAATGCTAAGCCAAAAGTGCACCATGCCAAAGAGGACTGATTTAATCAATTCAACTCACCCTCCATAGCTGAGTTGCTTTCCCTGCCAGCACTGGACTGTAGATTCTAGCTTCTGCAATAAGGGAGAGTATTGGCTAGCCAACGACTTATGGTGTAAACACCCAAAAGAATATATATATATATATATATATATATATATAGAGAGAGAGAGAGAGAGAGAGAGAGAGATGATGACTCAGTTTTCACTGCTGATGCAGAAATCGGCAGCAACGCAGTTTTCGCTGCCGATACAGAAATCGACAGCGACCCAGTTTTTCGCTGCCCATTTCTTCATCGGCAGTGATGCAGTTTTTGCTGCCGATTTCTGGATCGGCAGCGACGCAGTTTTCGCTACCGAGGCAGAAATTGGCAGCGATGCACTTTGTGCTGCCAATTTCTCGATCGACAATGACGCAGAACTGGAAGGGAGGGGTAAAACCGGTTTTAGATAGACCAAAACAAGGATAAGAACACATCTAAACCAACCCCCAAACAACCCACTTCATTTGATGGGGAGTATAAATACAAGGAGGGGAGAGAGAATGATCCATCTTCATCCCAAAACAGCACCTGCATGTCATTCTTCCCTTTCTCTTTCACAACAGAAACTTAAATCAAACCAGTAGAGAGTGCTTTGTGAACGTGTGAGGGAAAGATGAGACCTTGAGAGAAGATTGGACAGCTGCCTAGAGGAAAGGAAAAAGAGGGCTAGAAAACGTGAGAGGAAGAAGAAGGAGGAGAACCAGCAGGAGAAGAGAAAAAATAATGTCAAACCTTCCTCAAACTTAGTTAAATTCAAAAGGTATGGGTCATGAAACTCCCCTCCTCTTCTCCTTAAGACCAGAAACGGAAATGAAGAAGAAAACCCTAAGAAAATTGACCTAAGATCTAAGCCAGTTGTGGAGGAAACTGAAATTAACTAGGAGAACAAGGAAACAGAAATGAAATGAAGCCAATTTCAGAACATCTAACAAAGAAAAATAAATAAAATGGAAATAACAAATCATGGTAGAGGGCTGGCTTTAACTATGGGATGGGCTAGCATGCATGTGTGTGTTTCTACTGGGATTTTATTGAAAGATTATATGTTGTAATTGATGTGTTCTACTGGGATTTTATTGAAAGATTATATGCTGTAATTGATGTTTTCAATGTGTGTGTTTTGCTATAATTTATTGAAAGATTATATGCTGTAATTGATGTGTTCTGCTGGGATTTTATTGAAAGATTATATGCTGTAATTGATGTTTTTAATGTGTGTGTTCTGCTGGAATTTATTGAAAGATTATATATTGTAATTGATGTGTTCTGCTGGGATTTTATTGAAAGATTATATGTTGTAATTGATGATTTTCAATGTGTGTGTTCTGCTGGGATTTGGTTGAAGGATTATGTGCTGAAATTGATGGTTTCGATGTGTGTGTTCTGCTGGAACTTAGTGACAGTGTATATTCTGGGGTTGTTACAGCATGTGTGGTGTGTGTACACGCCAAAATGTGTGTTGTGCAGCGAAATTCTGATTCGCTGCCAAAACTGTGTTGTTGTGCAGCAAAACTCTGATTCGCTGTCGAAACTGAGTCTTCTGCAGCGAATTAGCATTCGCTGCCGAGTTGTGTGTTGTACAGCGAAAAGGTGATTCGCTGCCGAAACTGTGTCGGCTGCAGCGAATTAGCATTCGCTGCCGATTTGTGTGTTGTGCAGGGAAACTCTGATTCGCTACCGAAACTGAGTCTTCTGCAGTGAATTAGCATTCGCTGCCGAGTTGTGTGTTGTGCAGTGAAAAGGTGATTCGCTGCCGAAACTGTGTCGGCTGCAGCGAATTAGCATTCGCTGCTGATTTGTGTGTTGTGCAACGAAACTCTAATTCGCTGCCGAAACTGAGTCTTCTGCAGCGAATTAGCACTCGCTGCCGAGTTGGGCGTTGTGCAGCGAAACTGTGGCGCCAACAGCGACACAATTTTTGCTGTCGAACTGGTTGCCGGCAGCGACAGTTGTAGCTGCCGAACTGGCAGCCTGCAGCAAAACCAATTCTCACTGCTGAATTGGGCAGCCTGCAGCGAACCAGTTCTCGCTGCCGATTTCTACAATAAGCCTCCTAGGCAGAAATGACTTAAATGCTAGTAACAATTTCATGATATGATGGTGTAAAATATGTAATACTTGCATGTGAACATATGAACTCTTGAAATAAGTGTGGTGATGAATGTGATTCAAAAAAAAAAACAAATGTACTGATTTGTGACCATTGATGTCTTAGGTGGTGCGGTCGGGATTGGACCATCATCAAGACTAGAACAACCCACAGGTGGAGCAAGTAGGTGACTTGCACCTTTCTTTTCATACGTTGAATATTGAAATACTTTAATATGAGTATTACCATATTGTTAGGACCGATATTAGATTGTCGAATGCTTAAATGTTGACTAATGGATGATTAGCTTCGGCTAATGGCATTCGAATGGATGGCCGGGACAAAGAATGATTAGCTTCGGCTAATGGCATCCAAATGGATGGCCGGGACAAATGAATGATTAGCTTTGGCTAATGGCATCTGAATGGATGGCCGGGATGAAGGACTGATTAGCTTCGGCTAATGGCATCCGAATGGATGGCCGGGATGAAGGACTGATTAGCTTCGGCTAATGGCATCCGAATGGATGGCCGGGACAAAGAATGATTAGCTAATGGCATCCGGATGGATGGCCAGGATAAATGAATGATTAGCTTCAGCTAATGGCATCCGGATGGATGGCCGGGACAAATTAATTATTAGCTTCGGCTAATGGCATCCGAAAAGTTGTGCATCTATATGTACTACTAGCTGTTTATACCAAATACATGAAGGAATTATAAATGTTAATGCTTCATTTAACTGCCAGACCGTTAGCTACAATTATTATTATTATTAAGTATTTGCATTCTCTTAAATGTTTTGCACTGCTGCAGGGACGTCACACCAACGAGATGTCTAGGAAACCCGATATATGGGAACCTACCTTTGCAAGGAATCATGTAGATGCATTCTGAATCACAATGTATTTTGTACGAATCAATGTACTGAATGTATAACTTTTATTAGATCCTTTTGTTTAAATTTGTAATGGCTATTAGTAGGATAGGAATGCAAACTCATGTCTATGTATATATTTTTAATATGAACTTCAAATCATGCAACCATAATATTACGTGTTTGTGTAAGATTTACTTTTAAATGAAATGTTGATTGTATGGATTGTCTTTTGACGATGTGAGGATTCAGGTTCACGGATTACCAACACCATGTGTATTAAGTGTATATATATATATATATATATATATATATATATATATATATATATATACGTGGTCACGCAACCCACAATCAAGATTGAGTAAGAGAGAGAAACTAGAGAGAGAAGCTCTCTCCCCTCATGGGATCAGTTTCCCCTTATGCATGGCGTTAACTGCAACTTGCCAACGGTTACTGTAGCATTTTGAATCTTGAATTCTTTGATTTACTGTAGTTCCCCCCTCTTTCTTATGGCTAAAAGCAAGAAGAAAACTACATCTTCGCGCCGATCTCCTGTGCGTACTCGGCAGCGTATTCAAGCAGATCTCCCCGAAAAATCTGTTCTTGCGCTAGCAGCTGTTCCTTCACATCCTAGCTCCCCAGCCCGCTCTTCTCCTCTAAAAACACTTGCAGCTGGGTCTAATCCTGACATGTATCTGATCTGTGCTGAGAAGACTGAGTTCATTGTTGCGGAGAATGCCATCTCTCCTTCCACTGCTGACCATGTTCTGGTTGAGGACTGCTCCGACTGTGATGCCTTTGAAGAAGATGAGGTTGACTACTCTATTTCTGAGTATGCATCTGGAGGAAGTTCTAAATTTTTTCGCTCCCCTACTCCAATCCCTGCTATAGGGAAGCTGGACCTGCCCTCTGGCAGAGAGCTAGTGGCCTCTCCTCCATAGCCTCTTGGTGATTCTGGGAAATCAGCCTCAAACGCTGCTCCCCCAGCTCAACACCCCTCTTCTCCAGGTAATTCTCCTATGCCTGCCCCTAGCAAATGGCGTGATCTGTTTTTGTCTAAACAAAATCCAGATGTTTACCCTAAACTGTTGCATTATTCTGAGATTAGCACTATCAAAACGTGTACTCTTCTTAATGATGATTTGACTAGTCACTCTGATTATTGGAATTTATGCATTGTGGGTTTTGTTGCTGGTAAATTCCCTGGTTATAAAGCTTTGAGTAGCATTATCTCAGATACTTGGCACTGTGAAGCCAAGTTAACTATCCATGAATCGGGCTGGCTAGTGTATCAATTTCAAAATGTTGATGATAAACTAGCTGTTCTTGCTAAAGGGCCTTATTCGGTTTATGGACGTCCTCTTCTCCTGCAACCCATGTCAGAATACTTTGATTTTTCAGCTGAAAATATGACCAAAGTGCCTGTATGGGTGAGATTTCCAAATCTCCCACTGAAATGCTGGTCCATTCAGGGCCTCTCCAAGATAGCTAGTGTCCTTGGAAAGCCATTGCAAAGTGATAAATTTACAGCCACCATGGAGCGGTTATCTTTTGCAAGAGTCTTGATTGAGCTTGATTTACTGGATGAATTGCCTAGCTCTATCCCTATTTGTCTCCCTAACGGCACTACTCTAAATCAATCTGTTGTCTATGAAACGTTGCCGAAATTTTGCAAGCACTGCCGGGTCCTTGGACACTATACTGGAGCATGCACTAAATTCTCTATTCCTGTTGATCCTGATAAAGAGGGCCTCTCAGATAAGGCAGACCTTTCTACTGGTCCTTCTCAGGAGAGGCGAGTTAGCGCTTTTTAGCGTTTGGGGAAGGTTGTGCAAACTAATAAGGAGCATGACAAAGGACATACAGAGGCGGCACACACCAATAAAGGGAATGACAAGGGGCAACCAGAGGTTATACGCAACAATATGGGGAATGATAAAGGAAAGACAGTTGTTGGGACACTAGTTTGGATCCCATGCATGTGGAAGCTGATGAATGGGAGACTGTGAGAGGAAAGCACACAAAGAAACTTCTAAGCCCCAGAGGCAACAGCGCACAAGCTGTGGAGTTATATGTAGGTTTATCTGCCGGAGTCTCTAATAGAAGTGGATGTCGTAAGCATGCAAACAAAGGCCAAGGAAGGGGTAGGGTTCCGCCTGCCACTCCTGCCACATGATGTTAATCCATTGCTGGAATATCAGAGGGCTTAATAGCCCTCTGAAGCAGCATGAGGCTGTTAGCCTCATGAAAAGAAAGAAGATTGATGTTTGTTGCCTTTTAGAGACTAAGCTATCTTCTTCCAGAGTCAGTCTCATGCACAAATTTAGGCTGAAGTCCTGGAAGTATATCAGTAATAGTGAGGTAGCCTCCACTGCCAGAATTGTTCTCTTTTGGAACCCCAGCACTGTTAATGTTGTTTTGTTTAATTTTTCTGCCCAAGTAGTGCATGTTCTCATTACTTGTTTGGAGAGTCATTACAGTTTCACAGCTTCTTTTGTTTATGGTTTCAACACTATTTCTCTTTGAAGATCCCTATGGGATGACCTGCGGAGGTGGAGTCCTAATACTCCTTGGCTGGTTCTTGGTGATTTTAATTCGGTGCTTTCTCAGGAGGATAAACACAATGGAGTTCCTGTGACCAGCTATGAAGTTACAGACTTTAGGGAATGTTGCTCAGACTTGGGTCTTGCTGACCTTAACTCAACTGGCTGCCTTTACACCTGGTCAAATGGACATGTCTGGAGCAAAATTGATAGAGTTATGGTCAACACTCATTGGTCCACTTTGCAGCAGCAGGCTCAGGTGCATTTTGATAATCCTAGGGCTTTCTCGAACCACTCCCCATCCTCTATTCAAATAGGTTCTCGGCAGCCTTGCAGGAACAGGAACTTCAAATTTTTTAACATGTGGGCTGATCACCCTCATTTCCTTGAGTTGATTGAGCAATGCTGGAATACGCCTGTTTATGGTTCCTATATGTTCACTTTGTGTCGAAAGCTGAAACTGCTGAAAAGGCCACTGAAGGAGCTCAACAAACTTCATTATAGTCACATCTCTCAACGAGTTACCAGGGCTGAGGAAGAACTGGATAGCTTTCAATCTCTCTTGCATCAAGACTGTGATAATATTCATCTTCAGTCCCAGGTCAAGCATCTTAGATCACAGCTTGTGCACCTCAAGTCGGCGGAGCAGAGTTACTATGGGCAGAAACTCAAATTCACTTTCTTAAACGAAGCGGACAAAGGCACCCGTTTCTTCCATGCTTTGTTGAGCCAAAAGCATAGGAGAAATCATAGTCCAGCAATCCAGGTCCCCTCTGGCACGTATTCTTCTTCGGTTGATGAGGTGGGTGATAAGTTTGTCCGATACTTTACAAATCTCCTTGGCTCTACAAAACAAACTGATCCCATTAATGAGGATGTCATCCAGTGTGGCCCCTGTATTGATACAGCTTCCCATGCTCTTATTTTGGGACCAATAATAGATGACCTTATCCAGCAAACTCTCTTCAGCATTGGAAATGAGAAGGCCCCTGGGCCAGACGGTTTCTCTTCCCTGTTCTTCAAGAAAGCATGGAGAATAGTGGGCGGGGATTTCTGTGCTGCAGTCAAGGAATTTTTCACATCGAGACATTTGCTCAAACAAGTCAACCATTCTGTCATTGCCCTTGTCCCAAAATCATCCAATGTTAACTTGGCTGCTGACTTTCGGCCGATATCTTGTTGCAACGTCATCTATAAGGTTATTTCCAAGATTCTTGCGGGGAGAATGGCGCATGCTCTTTAGGATATCATCAGCCCTGTCCAGAATGCTTTTCTGGGAGGAAGAAATATGGCTGACAATATTCACCTCATGCAGGAGCTTTTACGTCATTATGGGAGGAAGAGGGCATCCCCTAGATGTATTATTAAGATTGACTTCAGGAAAGCTTTTGACTCTGTTCAGTGGTCTTTTCTGCGTCAAGTATTGTTGTTTTTGGGCTTCCCTCCTCGGTTTGTCAGGCTCCTTATGCAATCTTTCTCTGTTTCTGTTAATGGGAATCTATATGGTTTCTTCAAGGGGCAGTGTGGTGTTCGGCAAGGAGATCCTCTTTCTCCATATCTTTTTATTGCTTGTATGGAATACTTTTCCAGGATGATTATGCAGAGTACGCAGCACATTGATTTCAATTTCCACCCCAAGTGTTGTGCTCTAGGGGTCAGCCACTTAGCCTTTGCAGATGATGTCCTATTACTCTGCCGGTGTGATACGCAGTCAGTTAGCATATTAAACCAGCAGCTTCTTGCTTTTGGTCGGATATCAGGCCTTGATATTAATGCTGAGAAGTCCTCTATATATTTCGGTGGTGTGGGGGAAAGTGTTAAGCTTGCCATCTTGCACCTTACTGGCTTTATAGAAGGGAGTTTTCCTTTCCGTTATCTAGGGGTCCCTCTTAGCCCTCACAGATTATTGGCTAGTCAATTCTCCCCTCTCCTGCAGAAATTGGAATCTTCTATTCAGAGTTGGATGAGGAAACACCTCTCATATGCGGGTCTCCTTGAGCTCATCAGATTAGTTCTGCATGGCATGGTTCAATTCTGGCTCAGTATCTTTCCGATTCCAGTTATAGTTATTACCAAGATCAATAGCATCTGTCGAAGTTTCCTCTGGTCGGGTAACTCTTGTTCTCCTCACTCTGCTCTTGTCTCCTGGGAAAAGGTATGTCTTCCCAAGCAGGAAGGAGGCATGGCTCTCCTAGATATCAGGGCAAGAAACAAAAGTTTTTTAGCAAAACAGCTATGGAACTTTCATCTTAAAATTGACTCTTTGTGGATTCGTTGGGTGGCACATTATTACCTTCCTCATACAACAATCTGGGCTGTGGGTGTAAGGAGTGTTTCATCGCCTCTATGGAAGTCCATTTGCACTCTCAAAAACCAGCTGGTGGAACAATGCGGAGGCATACCTGCTGCTATCACTACTCTTGAAAATTGGCATAGTGGTTCGGGGACATTTATGGCTAATGCTCATGAATTCTTTAGGATTAAAGGTGAGAGTGTCCAGTGGGCTAGGGTGGTTTGGGAGGAATGGTCACTGCCTCGAACCAGATTTATTCTATGGCTCGCTACCCTTGGTAGACTACGCACAAAGGACCGGCTCAGCTACCTTCCCACAGAAACTGTTTGTTCCTTATGCAGCAGAGAAGACGAGTCACACGCCCACCTTTTTTTCAATTGCAACTGGACTTCTTTACTCTGGAATCGAGCTAAGAGCTGGCTTAGAATCTATCAGCCTATGTCTACACTTTCCAGTGCCATCAGAGGTCTGAATGGGAGGAGTAAAGAGCTGAAGCTAAGAATGAGACGTGTATCCCTTGCCCTACTTGTGTATTTGATTTGGGATGAAAGAAACAACCACATTTTTGCACAGAAGTCATCCTCTGTAGATGCCACATTACGAAGATTTCAAATTCTGTTTTACACAGTTTTGCTTTTCCATGAAAAAGACCACTCTCTTTACCATGTTGCTGCTTGACAAAGAAGATAGTTCTCGTTGATTGATACAACTGGGTTTGTAGTTTCTTCTGCTCAGTTTCTGTTTTCAGAAAGTTTAAGCACAGTCTTCATGTCTGAGCATGTTGATTCTGTCTCCTGCAAATTCCAATTTCAGTTTCCTTGGTCTTCCATGCAAATCATTTTCATCCTGATACGGTACTGCATGGGGAAGCCTTGGTCATGCATTTTCTACGTGCTGCTTTTAATGCCGGGTCCCTTGTCTCTACATGAATAGTCAATGTTTATTGGCTGCTTGTGATTTATTTTGCATGGCTGTATCGTAGTGAATTAAATTGCATTGATGGCTGCGGCTGGGTTGTCTGCTAGTGAATTAATTTCAGGTGATGACTGGGTTGGCTGGTAGCAATTTATTTTGCATGGATGGCTTGGTATATGTCTTTTCGGCTGCTAGTGAATGTTGTTGTAGCTGTTTCTCCTTGTCGTCTTGCGGTCCCTCATTGTATGGCTGCTCTTGGGATCTTTCTTTTGCTGGATTTACGGTGTGCTGGTTGCTTTTGCTTCTGCTTTAGCTGGCATCGAGGTGCAAATCCAAGTTGATGATGCTGGGATAGCTGGCCGACAGTTCTCTCTTGGCGTGCTAAAGCTAGTCATCTGCATGACTTTGACTGGCTAGTGCTTCATTTTGCTGGTGGCTGTTTGTTGGCTTCAAGGTGCCTGACCTTCCTTGGTCCCCTTCATTAAGGAACATGTTTCCCATTTGTTTGCCTTGAGAGCTTGCTTTTGTGTATGCTGATTCAAGCATTGTCATTTTCCTTTTTGCTTTTTGCTTTTAGGTTGTGCTTCAGAGTTTTTCTCTCTACTGTTCAAGAGAGATTGTTCCCTTTGTCGGGTTTTGTATGTTTATTTGTTCTGCTGGTTTCCAGCTTGTTTCGCAAGCTTTGCTTGCTACCTTTTGATCTATACAATACTTACATTTGATAAAAAAAAAAAAAAAGTATATATATATATATAAATTTACTGTTGTTTTGGGCTTGGAAAGTCGAGTTGTTACATATGGGGATTGAGGGGGAACACTAAGATAACGGAAAGGGAAGAGACCTTTAACAAAACCCGTGTCCTGAAGAATAAACTGCTTCATTTGCTCTCCAACTCTGCCAAAATAAATAGAATGACTTTTCTCTATTAATTGCCAAGCCAGAGATGTACCCAAATGATATGAGCTGCTAATACAAACAAGCGACAAATTGCATATCTCTCTGAGAAAGGAAGATGATGTCATCTGCAAAAACAAGATGACTAATACCCAGAGGACCATACTTAGGATGAAATCAGAAATTAGAGTTCATAGAAGCCATCTTGAGCATCCTAGAAAGGTATTCCATGCAGGATATAAAGAGATAAGGAGACAAAGGATCACCCTAATGCTCCCCATTCTTTCCTTGAAAGAAACCATAAATGTTGCCATTAACAACAATAGAAAAAATAGTGGTTTCCACACACTGCATTATAAGATGCACAAACCGATTAGGAAAGCTATAAGACAACAGAAGCAGCTGCAGGAAAGGCCATTTGACAGAGTCAAAGGCTTTTTTCAAATCAACTTTCATCAAACAACGAGGCGACACACGCTTACGCTCGTAAAGCCAAAGGAGCTCTTGAATAATATGAATGTTCAGCCATCAATCTACCTCCCAGGAAAGCATTTTGGATAGGGCTAATAATATCTGCAAGGGTAACAACAAGTCTTGCAGAGAGAATCTTAGAAATCACTTTATACACCACATTGCAGTAAGAAATAGGTTTGAAGTCAGTAGTCAAAGTAACATTGGTAGATTTGGGAATGAGAGAAATGATGGAGTGATTAATCTGCATGAGAAGTTTTCCAGAGATAAAGAAGTCATGGATTGCATGACAGAAATCACCACCAACAATATCCCAAGAGTTTTTAAAGAAGAGGGAGGTGTATCCATCCAGCCTAGGAGCCTTGTTATCATCAATGCTAAATAAGCTTGCTTAATAACATCATAAGTTACTGACCCTTGTATTGATCCTGCCTCTCATACATTAAGCAACCTCATGTTGTTTTAGAGAGTTGTTTAACCCTTTAACAGTCCAGTTATAGATTAACATTAAGAGGTAGTAGTGCCAGGTGACCCCCTCCCACTGCCAGAAACTCTGCTTGCTCGATTCTTTACCCCTTTCCTAGGAGGTAGTTCAACTGGACCATCTGCCAAAGATCTAGCTACACTGGGACCCTTGGAAACAACCACTTCTTTGCCTTTAACATTCACACAACCTTACATAACAACATTATCAACTCTAGCACGTACCTTGGAAATTAGAGATTGCAGATGAATTGATAAACCCCCAGAAACAGCTCCTAAACCACCCACAAGAGTAACAGTAGGAGTTATTGGATGAGAACTAGCAGCCACAGTCCCAACATTGTCATTACCATTGTGTATCCCCTCTTGAGCAGCAGTAGTAGCTTCCAAGCTCCTAGTAGGAGAAGCTTGATGCTTACGACTTGATTGTTCTCAAGGTGTGTGTCTATATATATATATATATATATATATATATATATATATATTTCATTTTATGTTGTTGTTGATTTTAGTTGGTTGAGTTTTGTTATTTCTTTTTAGTTTTCAAGATTGATAAGTTGAATGATAATGCATGTTGTGTTGATTAATGTTTCTGGTAATTGGTTGTTGGTTTCAATGGACTAACTGTCTTTTTCATAAGGCTGTTGATAATGATATCTAATTTAGCAGATGGTTGTTGTTTTATGTGTTATGTTTGGATAATTCTATGTTGATATCCGTAAAAAAAATTGGATTGTTATTTGTTTTTGGGTTGTTGAAGGAAATAAATAATAAGTTCTTTGGAAATGAGTTTCCTTGTTTATATGTCTTGATTTTTTTGTTGTTATATTTGGTTCATGAAATTTTAGAAACAGTGGCTTGTGTTATGGATTTTTTCGCTTCTTAGTTTTGATTTTAATTAAATATCATGTTTGAACATTAGAGAGGGAAGGGGCATGGGGAAATTCAATTTGGTATTTGTTTGAGGTTGCTGCATATGGCCTGTTTTTTAGTTGGTTACATGTATTTTTTATTTTATTTTTAGCATATCCTTACTTGGCACATTTAACGTTGTTTGCCTTTGCTTGGCACACCTAATTTTTAGGAGTTCTTTTTATGCTTGCAAGGCAATGTTTTGTTCAATTTGGATTTTTATTTTGATTGCTTGAAAATTTTGTGTTGTTGTTGTTGCATTGTTAAGTCTACTTTTATAGCTTTTATAGTTGCCTTTTGTGGTTACAAGGCTATCTTCTAGGTTTTTATGTGATTGCATACTCTTTGTATGCTATTTATGGTGTTTTTTTTATTGTGAAATTGTTTAACTTTTTTTTTAGTTTGGTTACGCTCTTATTGCCTTAATTGTTATGTTGCACTTTTTTTTTTCAACAACATTTTCTCCACTTATTCGTTGTTTGTGCTAAGTTTGTGATTTTTTTAGAGGTTTGGAGCTTTTTTTGTCCTATGTTGCTTGCATTTCTTTTTGTAATAAAGATAACTCTTTTTTTTTTAGAAGTTATGGGTGTTGATCATAGTCAACAGAACCATGTGTTTTCTTTTTAATTTTGATGTGAGTTAAGGTTAATGATGGCAGATGTTTTATTGGTCATTGTGATAGATCATTTATTGCTAATTTATACATTTAGCATAATGTTTTTTAATATTGTTGCTCATGTTTAGTGATTCAGATGTTTGTTTGTTTTTCATGTGCTATTGCTAGATAATTTTGTCTTGAAATCACTCAAAATAATAATAATAATTAAGGATTGGAGTTTGGTTTGATTGTTGATCGAAGTAAATAATTAGTTATGTGGGTGTGACTTTCCCTTGATCATGTTTTAGATTTTTTCTATTGTTATATATGAGTGATGGTTTTCTTGAAATAGTTGACAATTTTATAACTATCTTTGCTCTATAATTTGACATTTGATTCATTGTTATATATGTTGATGAAAGAGTTGTTTTTCATCATAATCAATGGAATTATGCATTATCCTTTGTGGTTTTGAAGATGGTTTAGGTGAATCAGAGTGGGTTTTGTGTTGATCATTGGATTTGGTCATTTGTTTCTACTTTGGGAATTGAATCTATCATTTTTAGTTAACAATATTAGTCATGTTTGGTGGTTTAGATATTGGTCTTTGTTTCATATGCCTTTGATGGATGATTTTGTACTGAAATTAGTTAAGAAAATTAAAGGATTAATGTGTTGTTTGATTTTTAAGGTAAATTATTAGTATTGTGGATATTAGCTTTCTTGCCCATGTTTTTAATTTTATATATATATATATATATATATATATATATATATATATTTGAGTGATGGGTTTCTTGAAAAACTAGGTTGTTTTGTGGCTTTGTTGGCTCCAAAATTTAGCACTTAGTCCATCATTTTATTTTTATCTCGAGGAGGATAATGACTAGAATGAATTTAATTTGAGAATGGTTAAAGGTTGTTGCATGTGTCATGTTTTGATGTTTGTTTTGCCTACTATTTTGATTTTATGTTTGTGTTTGTCGACATATTTTATGTTATGCATCTTTCATGGGCAGTGTATTGTTCTTTGTTGCTATTTAAAGACTTTTTTTTTCCTTTGATACATTTTCTTTATTTTTTTTCTCTTGGATAACTTGGTTTTGTTTGTTCTGCATGTTATATAAAATTTAGTTTTTGTTATTATTTTTGTTTGTATCAGATGTCTTACTCCTGGCTTGGTATCTAATTGGCCTAAATCATTGGTTTGTTGTTTTTAAAATTGGTTTATGATTTGGTTGCAAGCATCCACTTTTATGCATGCGTTAGGATTGACATAAATATGACTGTCCTTTTATCTGTCACTGGTAAAAGTGCCTTTAATTCTTTATGGACAAAGCAACTGGAGTTTATAAGTTGAAGAATCCAACAATTGCACCTTTGTTTTCTTTTTGAAAGAATATATTAAGTATTAATTTGTTTGTTTTCTACACATTGAATTGATGTGTTTACAAAAAAGGTGTTTAAAGCAAGTAAGTTATACATGCAAAAAAAGTTCTTTTTCTCATACTCGAAAAAAGTTGCCAAACCAACTCACTAATCACATTGTTCAAACCTTTTTCCTTTAAGAGGCCAACATGTATTCCAACCATCATCAGGCTATTTGATGTTGTTTTACTATTTGGCATTTGATACTCCTAACATGTAAACACCCTTAGTTTCATTTATGTTATATTTGTTGAAAAATTAGGATTTTTTTTTCATGCATACATACATACATACATACATATACATATATATATATATATATATATATCATTATTCTTTATCCCTAGCTATCATGACAACAATTTTAAGCTTATTACAATTATTATTATTATAATTATACTGATTACCGAAAATTCAGCAAAGTCTCCTATGAAAATTGACATTCCCAAGTGTTGACATTGATTAGTACTTAAAAGCGCATTTTTATCAAGGTTTTATATTATCATTTTGCACTTGAAGTATCAATAATTCCTTAACTAAAGCATGTGATAAATGTTCATCTTAAATGCAGGCCTATCACATAAATGAAAAGGATTGATTGATGAGTTTAAGTATTGAAATTGAAAGGATAAATAGAGGGCCAAACTTAGAAAAGAGATGTTGGTGCAGTCCAAACTGGATCACTGTTCGGTAATTGGGTCATATCTCGAGTTCTACATATCTAAATGACCTTAATTTTTAGGACAGATTTGGTAAGACATAGGCTTACAACTTTAATTTGGAGTCCAAGATTTAAAAAGGCCATTTTCAAGTCCAGATTATAGCAATAACGGAGAAGTCCGAATCTGTCCTGTAGCCCAGACATTGTTCAATGTTCTGCCCATATCTCGAGTTCTAGAAGTCTAAATGACCTTAATTTTTTTTTTGGAAAGATAAGACAATTTTCTATAACTTTTATGTTACAGTTGGTTCCAGTTCTGATGTTAGCAATGATGTTTTATTCAAACAAGAAGATAAGGATTTTCACCAAGTCAAGAGTTGACCACCCACTCAATAATTAGTCATTAAATTAATAGTTTCAAATTTTGGCCTATAAAAGGAGGTATTTGCCATGCATTTAGGCATCTTGCTTGTTCAGATCAATATCATGCTTTTTATTTCTTTCTTTATATTTTTTGTAATTCTTAAGTTTTGCTTTCATCAATATCTTGTTTATGCTTTTCATTTCCTTTCCTTTACTTAGTTAACTTGTATGTTATTTATGTTCTTATTTTGTTTATTTATACTTCTCTTCTTCATTATGTTTAGCTAAGTTTATTATGTCAAGGTCAAAAGGTTACACTAATGGTGTAAGAATAAGTATGGTATAAACTCAACATGGACCTTAATGTTTAATATTAACATGTCTTATCTTTTTATCTAACTAATTCTTTATACCTTGCTTGTTAAATGGTTAATCTAGATTTGTGTTGTATAACACTTGGTACAACAAATGCTTGGCACTCTCATAGCCCAACTGATTAGTACTTAAAAGTGCATTTTTATCAAGGTTTTATATCATCATTTTGCACTTGAAGTATCAATAACTACTTAACTAAAGCATGTTTTATAATAACATACCTAATAGTATAAGATACCTTTAATTTATGGTAAATGTTCATCTTAAATGCAGGCCTATCACATAAATGAAAGGATTGATTGATGAGTTTAAGTATTGAAATTGAAAGGACAAAGAGAGGGCTAAACTTAGAAAAGAGATGTTGTAGTCCAAATTGGAACACTGTTTGGTAATTGGGTCATATCTCGAGTTCTAGATGTCCAAATGACCTTAATTGTTTAGACAGATTCGGTAAGACATAGGCCTACAACTTTCATGTGGAGTCCAAGATTTAAAAAAACCATTTTCAAGTCCAAATTATAGCAATAACGAAGAAGTCTGAATCTGTCTTGCAGCCTAGACACTATTCAATGTTCGGCCCATATCTCGAGTTCTAGAAGTCCAAATGACCTTAATTTTTTTTCCTGAAAAGAGAAGACAATTTCCTATAAGTTTCATGAGTATAGGTAGTTCCAGTTCTGATGCTAGAAATGACGTTTTATTCAGACAAAAAGATAAGGATTTTCACTAAGTCAAGAGTTGGTCACCCACTCAACAATTAATCATCAAATCAATAGTTTCAAATTTTGGCCTATAAAAGGAGGCTTTTGCCATGCATTTAGGCATCTTGGTTGTTCAGATCAAGATCATGCTCTTTATTTATTTCTTTATATTTTTTGTAATTATTAAGTTTTGCATTCATTAATATCTTGTTTATACTTCTCCTTTCCTTTCCTTTACTTAGTTAACTTGTATCTTATTTATTTTATGTTTTTATTTTGTTTATTTATGCTTCTCTTCTTCATTATGTTTAGCTAAGTTTATTATGTCAAGGTCAAAAGGTTACACTAATGGTGTAAGAATAAGTATGGTGTAAACTCAACATGGACCTTAATGTTTAATATTAACATGTCTTATCTTTTTATCTTACTAATTCTTAATACCTTGCTTGTTAAATGGTTAATCTAGATTTGTGTTGTATAACACTTGGTACAACAAATGCTTGGCACTTTCATAGCCCAACCATATGGTATTACCTACACATGTGCTATGAAAGGAACTTGATTTGTTGTTAACATAAGTTAGCATCATGAATTCATGACAATATTTAAAAATTTGGTGTTACATAAATGAGATAATTAATATGATCATGTTAACAATTTATAATGAGCTATTGATGACAAATCATCCGATTAGAACCTCCTTTGGGTGTGGTTTCCAGTTGAGTAATAAGAGTTTATACTATACTTGTTTGAAATACCATTAGTGGATCCTCCAACCTTGACATTTGTTTTTATCATTGTTTAATCCTTACATTAATTTTCTATCTCAAAGTTCTCATCAACTTCTTCTTCTTCTTCTTTATTATTATTATTGTTGTTGTTGTTGTTGTTGTCTATAATTTATACAATTAACCTCCCTGAGAATCGACCCCAGTATTGCTGAGTTATTTATTACTTCGACACTCCTGCACTTGTTGTTTATAATTTATACAATTAATTTCCCTGTGAATCGACCCCAGTATTGCTGAGTTATTTATTACTTCGACACTCCTGCACCTGGTAGAAGACATCAATCTTTGGTCATATCAAGTTTTTGGCGCCGCTGTCGAGGAAGTAAATTCTTGTACAAATTATAGTATTTATTTTATTTTCTCTTTTCACTTTTCTTGTATCTAACTTTGTTTCTTTTGTTTGTTTCTTTTTTTCTTCTTCTTCCTTTTATTCTCTTTCTGCAAGTGCATGAGTGTTTGGTCACGTACATTAAGTGGTAGACTTTGTAAGGCATCCTCATCATTTTTAGAAAATATGATCGAAGAACATAACCAGTGACTTCATAATGAGAATAATCATATTAGAACACTTAGAGACCACATGAATCTCACAAGAACAAGTGCACCCTCATGCATAGTTTTCCCTCTTGATGCATCTCATTTTAATTTTAAGCCAGGCATTATTCAACTTTTACCTTCTTTTCATGGCTTAGATCTAGAAAATTCATACCTGCAATTGAGAGAATTTGAAGAAGTTTGTAACACCTATAATGACTTAAATTGTAGCATGAATACCATTAGATTAAAGCTTTTTCCTTTTTCTTTAAAAGATAAAGCTAAAACATGGCTAAAAAATCTTAGGTCAGGATCCATTCTTGCTTGGGATGAAATGCAACAATAATTTTTAAAGAAGTTTTTTCCATCTCATAGAACCAACTCTTTCAAAAGACAAATCACCACTTTCACTCAAAAACCAGGTGAAACATTTTACCAATGTTGGGATAGGTATCGAGACTTGCTTAATACTTGCCCTCATCATGGTTTTGAAACATAGAGATTGGTTTCATAATTTTATGAAAGGTTAACACCTAAAGATAGACAAATGGTAGAATTGATGTGCAATGGAACTTTTGAAGATAAAGACCCTAATGAAGCAATGGAGTACCTCGATTTTCTAGCTGAAAATACACAAAATTGGGACACTATAAGCACTTATGAGGCTTCAAGTAAAACAAAGCCTCATACATTTAGTGGAGGTATGTACAACCTTAGGGAAGATCATGACCTCCAAGCCAAATTTGCATCTTTAGCTAGAAAATTCGAAGCACTAGATTTGAAAAAAAGTGGTCAATTAAAATCTATTCAAGAAATTGTATGTCAAATCTGTGAAACGAATGAGCATGCAACCAATGACTGTCCAACTTTGCCTTCTTTCAAGGAATGCCTCAATGAACAAGCATATGCTTTAAACAGTTTCTAAAAGCCCAATCATAACCCATACTCGCAAACATACAACCCTGGTTGGAGAAATCACCTAAATTTCAGTTGGAAGAGTGATAACAATAATGCACAAACTTCACAACCATCGTTTCATGCACACCATAATTTCCAAAATTCTTATGGATATGCACCTCCTTATGCTCCACCTTCTAGAAGAAATCTTGAGGAAACATTGCATGCATTCATTAAAAAGCACAAGACAATGAACACTCAACTAGCTCAAAGCATGAAAAATTTTAAAGATGCTCTTGCAAAATTCACATCTACTCTCAGTTTTCAAGAGAAAGGTAAGTTTCCATCTCAACCACAATAAAATCCCAAAGGGCAATACAGTGCAAATGCAAGTAGTTCTGAAAGCCAACACATGGATCAAGTCAAATCAGTCATTACTCTTCGTAGTGGTAAGGTTATTGAAAAACCAACTCTTGAAATTTGTGAGAATGATGATGAGTCAATCTTTGAGGGTAAGGAAGGGGTTGAATCTAAACATCACAAAGAAAAAACTGATTCCCCGCTAGCACTTCTATTTTCTCATGCCATGACTAAACAAAGGAAAGTCAATCACAACTCTGAAATCTTTGAAACTTTCAAACAGGTAAGGAATAATATACCTTTTTTGATGCTATTAAACAAGTTCCTTCGTATGCTAAATTTTTAAAAGATCTGTGCACAGTGAAGAAAAAACTGAATGTGAAAAAGAAAGCATTTTTAGCTGAACAAGTGTCATTCTTCAGAAGAATAATGCTTTGAAATATAAAGACCCTGCTGGTCCTACAATTTCTTACTTTATTAGAGAACACAAAATTGAAAAAGCTTTACTTGATCTTGGAGCTAGTGTGAATTTACTTCCATATTTAGTTTTTTAGAGTCTCAATCTAGGTGAGTTGAAACCAACTTTTGTAACTCTTTTACTTGTTAATAGATTTGTAAAAGTGCCTAGAGGAATAGTTGAGGATGTGTTAGTGCAAGTTGAAAAATTCATTTACCTTGTAGATTTTATTATCTTAGACACACAACCTGTTGAAGCATGTAATTCATTTCCTTTTATTTTAGGACGTCCATTTCTTACAACTTCTAATGAATTGATTAATTGTAGGAATGGACTGATGAAGCTATCATTTGAAAACATGATATTGGAGATGAATATTTTCAACATCTGCAAGCAACCTGGAGATGATAATGATTTACAAGAAGTAGATTTTATTGAAGAATGAGTTCATGATCAACTTGAATTTACTTTGAGTAAAACTGAGTTTGATGAATCTGAAGATTTGCAAATGATTTATTCTCAGGAAGAAGTCACGGGTGAAAAAGGCACCAAAAATGTTGATGCAGATCTTTAGTCAAGAGTGACAACAGATTTGACATCCGACATCACACCAATCGATGATTACTTTCCTAATGAATCCTTACTTTCTCTTAGTTCAATGCCTTAGTTTGCTAAAATTATTAATTTTCTTACTTCAGGATTTTTGCCAACTCACTAGAGTACCGAAGACAAAAGAAAGTTTTTGAGCAACGTGCAAAACTTTTGTTGGGATGACCTGTACTTATTCAAATATTTTCCTGATCAAATATTTCAAAAATGCATTCCTGACAATGAGGTAAGTAGTGTCATTAAATTTTACCATTCTAAGGTATGTGGGAGTCATTTCTCGTCAAAAAAGACATGCAAAAATCTTACAATGTGGATTTTATTGGCCCACCATGTTCAAAGACACACATATGTTCTGCAAAGCTTGTGAAAATTGTTAAAAGTCAGGATTTATTTCAAAACATAAGAAATCATTAGATAATCTTCTATTGACTTTTGAGATGTATCCTGATGGAGACGTGCATTGTGTATTTCATGACTTATGAGCCCATTTTCATAAATAAAATGCTCGACATAGTCTTGGGAATCTGACTAAAAAAGACCCTGTTTGCCAGTTTTTAAGAAAACTGGATGAGAAGCCTATCCCCGACCCATAGAAGGTGTTTAAGCTGTTCTTTGACATAAAACCAAGGGAAGATGTGAGCCACAATCATAACTACTTGTACATACATATGTTTTTTCAAAATAAGTAAATAAATATAGAGAGAAAGAGAGAGAGAGTGTGTGAGACTCTAGCTAGCCTATATATAGGTGGTATGATTGCATTTTCAATTTCTCATTTATAAATTCTTCTTTTCCTTCCCTTCATTTCAACTCAACCCATACATTTATCAACTATAGAAGTGTGTAAAAATGGCAAGTTCCTCAAGTCATTGTATAAGAAATATTTGTGTTTGCGGTGGATCAAATCTGGGAAGGAAAAAAGAGTTTTTAGAATCAGCAAATCATCTTAGTCAAGTACTAGTTGAGCAAAAAATTCATTTAGTGTATGGGAGAGGCAACCTTGGGTTAATGGGGAGAGTGTCAATAGCTGCATTTTTAGGAGGTAGTCATGTTTTGGGGGTTGTCCCCAAAGCTTTAGTATAAGGGGACATCATTGTAAAAACAATTGGAGAGGAATTACAGGTCTTTACAATGTCTGATCGAATAAATACAATGTTTAAACACACTGATGCCTTCATTGCCTTACCAGATGGTTTGGGCACATTGAAAGAGATCTTTTATATTTCCTCTTGGGCCCAACTGTACATTCACCATAAACCCATAGGTTTGTTAAATATTAATGGTTTTTATGATAAGTTGTTGTCTTTTCTTGATCATGCTGTGGAACAGGAATTTCTAACATCTTCAGCACTACAAATCATAATCTCTGCTGCTACTGCTGAACAATTGATTGACCAACTACAATCTTTCATCCCTGTAATTGATCCCTCTGTGAGTCGTATAAATTGGTCAACTAAGAAAAGCCGTAAAAAGCTTAGATTGGATTTGAGTCTTTGTTTGTAAGAACTTTGTGTCTTTTGGTTTTATTATTGTGTTTTGTTGTTTCTTATATTTGTTTAAGAGTGTTTTAGGTTTGTTAGTGTTCGCTATTTCAGGTGATGTCTTCTATACTCTACCTTTCTACCTTAGGACATTGATAACAATGTCTCATTTTGGTTGAGGGGAAAAGGTAGTAGTTGATATTAAAAAAAAAAACTAACTGTGTTTTTTATTTCATAAACTATTTGCAAAACTGTTGTTACTATGATGGCAGAGTAAAGGAGATTTTTTGTTAAAGTGACTCTTGAGACGCATCTTAATAAACATTCTTAATAAAGTCTATCAGAATACTTCTTGAAATATTCAGGTTTACAAACTCTCATATTGTTATCACTTGATTATGCTTATATGTTCATTTAACAAGTATTCTTAAATCTTCATTTTCACACACACACACACTTTAACATATGATTGTGGGTTGCACATTGGATTATTATATTATTTATGTTCTTTTGTTAAAGGTAACAACTAAGAGAAAGGGATAGTATATAATTTGCAAAAAAAAAAAAAAACAAAAACAAAAATGTAGATAAGTTTGGTTTCGTAGCCTCCCTAACCTAAGCAATTAAGCCAGAATGGGTGTTTTAACACTTAATACCCTAAAGTCAACTAACGTGGGAGCTATTGGCCCAATGTTTGTTACATAGTTTGAGGAGAAAAGCTTAAGGGAATCAAACATTGCACTATCTACATATCAGTATCTGCAACCCGAGTTACTAAACTCGTAGGGGTGTCTCAACACCGAATGCTTTAAGACCAACTGGTCTGGGAGTCATTAGCTGAAAGCTCGTTGTATGGGTTAAAGATGCATTATGTTTTAAGTTATATGTATATATATATATATATATATTTAAAAAAAGATAATAATCCTAACCCAGGGAAGTTAAACTTAAACATTAGAACAAAAATTTTGTTTTCTTCCAAGTAAAGCCCCATAACTATATGTTGATATTTTGAGCACAAAAGAAAGGTTTATTAATATCTTGTTTAAGAGGTACTGAGCAGATATACGAATTTAATGAGAGTTTGTTTATCTAGATAGATTAATGGAAGTTGAATGATGAATGTCTTGCTTTGTGGAATTTGTAAATTGTTTTTCTATTTTAACGCATTGATTACTAGGGACTAGTAATAAGCTGGTTGGGGGGTGTGATTAGTACTTAAAAGTGAATTTTTATCAAGGTTGTATATCATCATTTTGCATTTGAAGTATTAATAACTCCTTAACTAAAGCATGTTTTATAATAACATACCTAATAATATAAGATACCTTTGATTTATGGTAAATGTTCATCTTAAATGCAGGCCTATTATATAAATGAAAGGATTGATTGATGAGTTTAAGTACTGAAATTAAAAGGACAAAGACAGGGCCAAACTTAAAAAAGAGATGTTGGTGCAGTCCAAACTGGAACACTGTTCGGTAATTGGGGCCTACAACTTTCATGTGGAGTCCAAGATTTAAAAAAGGCCATTTTCAAGTCCAAATTATAGCAATAATGGAGAAGTTCGAATCTGTCCTGCTGCTCAGACACTGTTCTATGTTCACCCCATATCTCGAGTTCTAGAAGTTCAAATGACCTCAATTTTTTTTTCTTGGAAAGATAAGATCAGTATTCCCTGCCTTGTTGCTCTATCTACCATGCCTGAGCTCTGTTCCAATTCTAAGCTTGTAGATACTATTACTATTAAAGATTTCTCTAAAGATGAAGCACTGGAAGAAGCGTATCAGAAAAAGAACAACTGGGTTTCTCTTTTTCTGATGATGATTGTTGTGATGGTTCACCCTTACCCTCCCCTCTGGCTGCTCCAGCTCTTCCTCTTACCACCTTAAGGGGTAGTTCACCGCCCATATCTTCAAAAGTTGTTTCCTCCCTCCCCTCTGTCTCTGGTAGCCGAGAGTGGAGGAATCTTTTTTCCTCTAGCCAACCAACTTCTTATTGTACAAAGCTATAAAATTTCACTCTTAATCATCTCACCAAATCTTGTGCCATCTCCCCAGAAGACATCCCACCCTAGTTTGAGGTCTGGAATTTATGTGTTGTTGGCTATGTTTCAGGTAAGAGCCCTGGTTATAGGGCCTTGAATGGCATCATTTCTTCTGTATGGAAATGTGAGGCTTCTCTCACTATCCATGATTTAGGGTGGCTGATCTATCGATTTAATCATGAGGAAGACAAACTTGTTATTCTTCAAGGTGGGCTTTACCTTGTCTATGGTAAACCTCTCATTCTTAAGCAAATGACAAAATTCTTTGACTTTTCCATTGAGGAGATGACGAGGGCTTCTATCTAGGTAAGATTTCCAAACCTTCCGCTTTGTTGCTGGCCTCCTATCTGTCTGTCCAAGATTGCTAGTGCTCTAGGCAAACCCATCCAGTGTGATCACATGACCTCCACTCTTTCTCGCCTGTCTTATGCAAGAATACTTATTGAGATGGATCTTCATGAAGACACTCCACACTCTATAGCAATGTCCTTACCCTCTGGCCCGGTGCTTCAACAAAAGGTTGTTTATGAGTCTTTACCAAAATTCTGTAACTTTTGTAAAGCTCTTAGCCATAATACTAGGCTCCTATGCTCCAAAGCTTCATCTAGTACCACTGAGGGAGGTTGCTCTCAGGTTAATCACACCAACAAGGGGGTATTTATTAGACTGGGTCCCCAT
The DNA here is from genome assembly GCA_018804465.1 of Populus tomentosa. Classification (NCBI taxonomy): domain Eukaryota; kingdom Viridiplantae; phylum Streptophyta; class Magnoliopsida; order Malpighiales; family Salicaceae; genus Populus; species Populus tomentosa. The sequence goes on from CM031995.1 coordinate 14,116,932, forward strand.
ATCCAGCACCATGAACAAACCACTTCCTTAGAAGAGCAAGAACAGCATCAGTCAGTTCAGGCTCCTTTAGTAACTACATTGCCCTCTCCTGGTATAGCTTCCCAGCCAGTTGGTCTTAGTGTTGCTCCTGATGAAGGATGGATCATAGTGGAGCCTAGGTGTAAATCCAATAAACATGCTTCTAGCCCCCTCAAGGAGAAAATAGTGACTCCTAAGGAAGATGATTCTGGTAAAGCACCCTGTCCTAATCTTGTTATCCCAATATATGTAAATACAGCTGACCATCATATTAGTACAATAGATGTTATTACTCCTGAATGCACAGAAGTAGTTCCTATTATATGTACAGATGTTTTTACCCCTGAATGTGTTGCTGCCGACTTGACAATTGCTTCTTTTAACTTGAGGACCCCTAATTTGGAAAAAAGGTATATTGGCCTCTTGGCCTTTAGACCCACCCTTGTTAAGGAATCTGGTCAGGACCATTGGGAAGTGTAATAGTAAGAGGACCAATACTGGTAGTAGAAGGGGCAGCCCTTCTCCTGCATCTCTATGATAATATATAGTTGGAACGTCAAGGGAAACAATAATCCTCTAAAGCAGCATGAGGTGGTTGGCCTCATGAAGAAATTTCATATGGATATTTGTGGATTGTTTGAAACTAAATTGATTCCTTCCAAGGTAGCAAGCCTACATCGACATTGACTTTAGAATTGGAAATTCATTTCCAATGTAGATACTACATCCAATGCTCGTATTGTTGTATTTTGGAATCCTTCCACTATTTCTGTTAATTTGATTTCTTCTACTACTTAAGCTCTGCATCTTTTTGTTCATAATTTGATTTCTTAATACAACTTTTAGATTACCTTTGTGTATGGATTCCACTCTATTTCTGCTAGAATATCTTTATGGGCGGATTTACGAGGTTGGAACTCCTCATGTCCCTTGATGGTTCTTGGTGATTTCAACTATGTTCTTTCTTCTGCAGACAAGCACAATGATGAACCGGTTTCTTCCTATGAAACTTTCGATTTTCATCAATGTTGCCTAGATCTTGGTCTCTAAGATGTGAACTATACTGGTTGTCACTACAGCTGGACCAATGGCACTGTGTGGAGCAAACTTGATAGGGCTCTAACAAATCCATATTGGTCTTCTCTTCAACGTTTGACTCATGTTCACTTTGATCCCCCTAGAGCTTTTACATATCACTCTCCTGCCAACGTTAGTCTGGATCATCTTATACAAGGCAGACAAAATTTTAAATTCTTCAACATGTGGGCTACCCATGACCAATTCCTTAATGTGGTCTCTTGCCACTGGTCTTCTGATCTTTATAGCACTCCCATATATATTTTGTGTTGCAGGTTGAAGCTTCTAAAGAGACATCTTAAGGATCTAAATTAGCTACATTTCAATCACATTTCAGAGCACGTTTCGCATCTTGAAACTGAGTTAGCGGATCATCAAATATCCTTGCATCAAGACATAGATAATCACCTTTTATTGGCTTAGGAAAAGCTTCTCCATTCCAAGCTCTCATAGTTGAAGTTTGCATAGAAATAGATTTTCAGCCAAAAGATTAAATGCAGCTTTCTTAAAGACAATGATAAAGACATCAAGTTCTTCCATGCTCTGATGAATCACAACCACAGAAGGAATTTCATTCCAACCATTATGACTCCACATGGTCGGCAGAGCTCCTCCTTAGAGGAAGTTGGATTTGTCTTTGTCAACTATTTTCAGCAGCAACTTGGCACATCCAACCCAACCATCCCTTTTGATAATGCGGTTATCTAGAGTGGTCCATGACTTTCAGCTAGTTCACATGCTTTCCTGTTATCTCCTGTCAATCATGAGGATATTCAAAAGGCTGTGTTCAGCATAGAAGATGACAAAGCTCCTGGTTTGGATGGTTATTCTTCCCTTTTCTTCAAGCATGCCTAGCACATAGTTGGAGCAGATTTCTATGCTGTTGTTCAAGATTTCTTCATAATAGGTCAACTCCTTTGCCAGGTTAATCACTCCATCATTGCTTTGCTACCCAAATCAGCTAATGTTACATCTCCATCAAACTTCAGGCCTATCTCATGCTGCAATATCATTTATAAGGTCATCACTAAGATTCTGGCTAGCCGGCTTACTCATGCACTTTCGGATATCATTAGCCCTCTGTAAAATGCCTTCTTGGGTGGAAGATATATAAGTGATAACATCAATCTTGTTCAACAGTTACTCAGACATTATGGCAGGAAGCGCTCCTCTCCATGATGCCTGATGAAGGTGGATTTCAGGAAAGCTTTTAACTCTGTCCAATGGGTTTTTATGGAAAATCTCCTTAGACAGTTTGGGTTTCTAAACCATTTTGTTTCCCTTCTCATGCAGTGTGTATCCACAGCCACACATACTCAATTGCTGTCAATGGTGATCTTCATGGTTTCTTCCAGGGTCAGATTGGAGTTCATTAGGGTGATCCATTGTCTCTTTATCTCTTCATTTGTTGTATGGAATACTTCTCTAGGATGCTCAAGCTTGCCTCTCACCAAGCTTCTTTTCGGTTTCATCCCAAATGCGAGTCTCATAATCTTACGCATCTTGCTTTTGCAGATGACATCCTCCTTCTTTCAAGGGGTGATGCTCTCTCAGTCAGATGTCTTCTTCAACAACTTCATTTATTTGGTCAAACTTCAGGACTGGTCATTAATCCACAGAAATCTTTTATCTTCTTTGGAGGAGTCCGAGATGCACACAAGCAAATCATCCTTTCTGAATCAAGTTTCCGGGCAAGGCTTTTTCCCTTCACTTACTTAGGGGTCCCTTTAGCCAATCAATTTGCCCCTCTACTAAATGCCCTAAAGTTGACAGTTCAAGGCTGGATTAGAAAGCATCTATCGTATGCAGGTAAGCTTGAACTTTTTCGATCTGTGCTCTTTGGGAAAGTTCACTTCTGGTTGAACATTTTCCCCATGCCAGAGATTGTTCTTACTAAAATCATCAACATCTGCATGAATTTCTTATGGACAGGGAACACCACGAGGAAGGGCTCAACATTAGTTGCATGAAAATTTCTCTGCCTTCCTAAAATGGAAAGAGGTTTGGGCCTTTTTGATCTTAGAGCTCGTAATAGAAGCTTCCTTTCTAAACAACTTTGGAACATACATCTTAAAACGAATTCAGCATGGATTCATTGGGTGCATCATTTTTATTTAAGCAATGTTGATGATATTTGGTCTATGCAGCCTAACCAACACTTATCACCACTGTGGAAGTCCATTCTCTCTGTTCGGGACCTTCTCTTGCATCGCTATGGGAGCACATGGGAAAGTATCCAACTACTAACCAGATGGTCTTCTACTTCAAGCCCCTTTGTAGTTTATGCTTACCAATTCTTAAGACTAGTGGGTTCAACTGTCTCCTGGTATAAGGTGGTTTGGGAGCAATGGTCCTTACCGAAATATAAATTTATTCTATGGTTGGCTGCTTTGGGTAAGCTCCACACTCGGGATAGATTGTGATTCATCCCTATTGATCCAACATGTGTGTTTTGTCATCAAGAGGAAGAGTCTCATAGGCATCTATTCTTTTCTTGTGGATGGCCATGTCAACTGTGGTCTTTCATCAAATCATGGTTGAGGATAACCAGGAATATGAACTCTTTATCTAGTGCTCTCTATTGGTTGCACCCCAAGAAAAGAAACATGGCAGCTTGCATGAGAAGGGTTTTGCTGGGCATTGTGGTTTACTTAATCTGGGAGGAGCGAAACCGCAGGATTTTTTATGGTACTTCCAAGAATGTTAATACAATCTTTAGAAGATTTCAAGTCTTATTCTACACCATCTTTCACTTTCATTAAAGGGATCACTCTCTTAAATGTTGGATGATGGCACTCGAATGAACTGCTTCTTTTGGTTGGCTCCTGCTCCTGCTACTGGTTTGCATGTCTGCATGTCCCATGCACAAAGGGTTGCGTGAGGTTTTTGCTGGTGAGCCCTTCTCGGGTCCTTCTGTTCCTTTTTTGTATAAATGTTGTCAGTTCTGTTTATGTAATTGTCTATAGTTTTTGCAGTTCTTGGTTATCTTAGGCACCTTCAAACTTTTGGTTCCTAAATTAACCCCAGGATTGGCTTCACTGTTTTGTTCTCTTGTGCTTGCTGGGAGCCTGTTCCCTCAAGCTTATTTATACTTTTGCATCTGTTGGTCATCCAACTTGCATAAATTTTGATATATAAAATTCTTACATTTAAACAAAAAAAAAAGTATCTTTAGGGAAAAATAAAGGTATAATCACCAAGATAGGCTTTACCTTGAAGCCACCTCAATAGAAACTACTATAAATTTTCTTTCCGCACATAAGATTGATTTTGCTTTCAACTTAGACATAGCTACTTATAGACTTTAGTTTAACCTAACATACCCTCTTGTCTGACAAAAGAAAAGACAACATGCAATAACTATATAAGTGGATAAACTACTGATTATTAGGTTTATTCATGATGTCATACATTTGGATTGGCTAGCTAATGTGGTCATGGTGAAGAAAAGTGCTGAAAAGTGAAGAATATGTGTGGACTTCATCAACTTACCAAGGCATATTCATATGATAGTTTTCATCTCTTAAAGATTGACAAGTTGGTGGATTCCACAATTGGTTTTAAGTTCTCGAGCTCCTTGGATGTTAATTCAGGATACCATCAAATCCCTATGCATCTAGAAGATGAGAAGAAGACTTATTTCATCACAGGAGGAATCTTTTGCTACCGTGTAATGCCTTTTGGCCTAAAAAATATAAAGCCACCTACTAGTAGATAGTAAAGTATGATTTTTGAATGACATCTGAGAGACCTGAAAGAGGTTTTTTCCATTCTGAGTAGTTGTTAGATGAAGATGAATATGGCCAGATGTGTATTCTCCATTAGAGGAGGAAAACTTCTAGGTTTCCTAGAAAGCAATAAGAGAATAAAACCTAACCCTAAAAAGATTTAAGTAATCCTGGATATAACTCCTCAAAAGATCAAATATGTTCAACTTCTTACTAGGACACCGGTCACCCTGAACATATTCAAATCCAGGTAAGGGGAATGCAACCTTCCTTTCTTTAAAACTTTGAAGAATATTACAAGCTTTGAGTGAATATTAAAATGCTAGAAAGCTTTTAAGGAGCTTAAAGAATCTCTCACCCCTAAGATTTTGTCACAATCAAGGGAAAATGAGAGCATGCTCCTCTACCTCGGGGTTTCTAATCAAGCAATAAGTTTAGTATGTTCAGAGAGGAAGAGGGTGTATAACTCCTTGTCTACTACTCTAGTGGAACCCTTAATGATGTTGAGACCAAAAACTTGAAAGTGGAAATGGTGGCTTTAGCCTTGATGAGTACCTTTAGAAAACTAAAATCATATTTCCAAGCTCACCAAATTCTAGTACTAACAGATCAACATCTATAGCAAAGCCTCTATAAGCCAGATATGTTTGGATGGCTGGTAAAATAGGTGATTGAGTTAGGAGAATATGGACTTTTATACCAACCAAAACCAGTTAGTAAAGGACAAGCCTTGACAGACTTCATAGCCAAATGCTCTTTTAAAAATAATGACCAGGATAAACCTGTGCTAGCAACTGAATAGTGGAACTGAAGTAGTGTTTATGATTCCTCATCAGCAAGTCTTTGAGTATGGTATTCAATTTGAGTGCTTAGCCACCAACAATGTATCATAGTATGAAGCTCTCATGACGGGTTTGGGCCTAGTAAAAGCCTTGAAAGCTTTTCCTCTCCATCTCCATAGTGATTCCCAATTGATAGGAGGATAATATCAATGTTTATTTCAAACCAAAGACCCTAGTTTGATGAAGTATCTACAGAAAGTCCAAGCACATCTCTTTAAGAACGATGAGGGTAAGGAAATTATAATCAATCATATTCCAAGAGAAAAGAATATTATGGTAGAACTTTTGTCCAAATTTGGTGAGCACTAATTTGGTTAAGCTCCCTTTGGAAGTATGGATTGAGATCCTAAAGAAACCAAGTATAAAAGAAAGGCCAATAAACATCTCAGTTGACGCAAAGTATGATTGGAGAACTCCTATCAAAGATTATCTACACACAAATAAATTTCCCCTAGATAGAAATAAGGTCATTCATCTAGCTGGATAAGTAGCAGGGTATTGTTTGGTTGATGGGATCTTTTAGAAATAATCTAGCCTAACTTTTTTTGTTAAAGTGTTTGTCTCCAACAAAGAGCACTTATATTATGCTATAAATTAACAAGGGAATCTGTGTCTACACACTATCTCTAGAGCTCTTACCGCTCAAGCCATAAAAACAAGATTTTATTAGTCAACAATTCTCAACGATACTAGCAATTTGGTGAAACGGTGTGGTCATTGTAAAAAAAATGCATTTTTCCCTAGACAGCCCTCTACAAGGTCGACCATCATATCTTTCTCATTGCCTTTTGCTTAAAGGTGGATGGACATATTGGGTCCTTTCCTCAAGGTTGTAGGGAACACAATTTATTTTAGTGGTTGTAGATTACTTCATCAAATAGGTTGAGGCATAAGCTTTAGCAAATATCACCACCAAGAAGGTCATTTTCTTTTTGTGGAAGAACATCATTAATAGATTTGAGATTCCAGAGATCTTGATGACTGATAATAGGCCACAATTTGACAATCACAAGATGAATGATCAATGTTAAAGGCCTTATATTGACCATTGATTCTCTTTAGTGTCTCATTTTTAGAAAAATGGCCAAGATGAACTAACCAACCAAGTCCTTAATGGACTTAACAAGAAAATAACAAGCGCCAAATTAGAATAGGCAGAGCTACTAAATAAGATTTTGTGGACCTACAAGTTCACTTAGAAATATATCGGGAAAACTCCTTTTCTCCTCACCTATAGAACTGAGGCTATGATCCCAGCTGATATTGGATGCCCGAGTCATTGAGTAGTCCATTACACATTAAAAGACAATCGACAAGGCCTCAAGATCAGTCTGGATCTCCTAGAAGAAGCTTGCTGGATAGCAACAATCAAAAATGAAGTTTATCGACATAGAACTACCTAGTATTATAAGGCTAGAGTCAATAATAAAAAAATTCAAACTTGGAGACTTGGTGCTAAAAATGTTAGAGGCTAATAGTAATAGAGAAAGAAAAGGAAAACTGGCTCTAAAATGGGATGGTCCTTTCAAAGTCATTAAGGTAGTGAAGACAAACATTTACCATCTACAAGATATCTTATGTCTAACACTCTGATCATTTAAAATTGTTCCATAGTTAATGAAGGGCAAGTTATTAATATGAACTTATTTGTTCAAAATGACTTTTCATTTTCTATAAGTGATGCCTAAAAGCCCTTCAACAACTTTTTATGGATGGGATTGAATTGGGCAACAACCCCCAACCTTTCAAGGATAGGATGAACTCAATCTTTTTTGTGTGATTGCACAATTTACCTTGGAAGGGACTGGAATGGTCTCCCTAGTGTGTTTACACACTTTCCAATGATGAGATTGACAAGGCCTTAATAAAGAGGATGAACACAATCTCTTCAGGAAACAACCCCGTAACCTTCTAATGATGAGATGAACTCAATTTCTATAATGCGATTGCACAATTTACCTTGGAAGGGATCAACTTCATCTCCTTAGTGCGATTGTATAATTTACCTGGGAAGGGATTGTCATGGTCTTCCTAGTGCGATTGCACACTCTTTAAGGATAAGATTGACAAGGCTTCAGCAACGGGGATTGATGTGATCTTAGAGGCATCTAGACAATATGTTAAGAATTCATTCAGAAAAATAAAGATATACTTATAACTTATATTTCTTTTTTGTTCTAAGTAGGGGGAAATCCTACTAAGGTTAGAAGGTTCAAATCTTGTCAAAACTCAAATAGAAAGTTTTTTCAATTATAGGCATTAGACCCATACAACCTATCTAGAGGTTTTCCTCCTAAATATTTCTCCAATTGTAGGCGATGGACCCATACAAACTTTTAAAGATTCATTTAAGTATGATTTTTACTACAAGTGTTGAACCCACGCAGCATATGAATGTGTGATCTCCATATGACAACTACCTCATAAGTCTCTAAAGGGTTGAACTTCATCTCTAAAGTGCAATAACATCAATCTCCATATAATCCTAAGGGCGTCTTGACAATAAATTAAGAATTCATTTAGATGCAACCTTCAAGAGGATCTCCAACATTCTATTGCAGTGTCTCTGCCGTCAGGCCCCGTCCTACACCAAAAAGTTGTTTATGAAGCTCTGCCTAAATTCTGTAACTACTGTAATGTTATAGGACATTCTCGGATCCTTTGCACCAAAGCTACTGCTGCCAAGGTAGCTGAGGTCATGGTGGAACATTCGATTCCGCCCGGTGAGAAAGGGACTGTTTTTGGACGCTTGGGTCCCCCAGTTCTGCATCAACAGGCTTCTCCTCCAGAAGTTCCAGCTCCTTCTACTGACCCCACTGAGCCAGTCCAAGTTAATGAATTGGTTGATGATTCTACAGGTTGGGTTACAGTGGTATCTAGGAGGAAAGCTCGCAAAATTTTTCGTAAATCCCCCAAAGGGAAGGATGCCAGCGCAACTGGCATGGCAGTAAATGTGAATCCCTCTGTCTGTGCAGGTATGGTTAATTCCCCAAGTTCTAGTCTGGAAAACCCCATGCTAGAGGCAGATCATCCTATTAACACTGTGGTTGTAAGACCTTCTCCTTGTCGGGCCCGCCCCAATCTGGATGCAACCACTCCTCCTGACCCACCTCATCGGCAACATCATATGCTGCTGACTTTTACTAATAACAGGAAGACCTCTCCTCCTCGTGTCTCCCCACATACAGGAGAAGGTTGAAGGAAGGATATGTGTCAGCTTTGGCTTGCCTCTCTGCTGCCGAGGCTGGAAGATGTCCTGGCTTCTGGTTCTGCGTCTCTTGATGATGTTCCTTATATCTGTTTGCCTCATGTCTGCTTGCTTGTTCAAGGGAGCCTGTTCCCTTAGAACCCTGCTTGTTCTTATGAATTGTTGATTTGTTCAAGGGAGCCTGTTCCCTTGTTCCTTTGTTTCGGCAAGCTTGCCTTGCTTTTGTTTCTGTTGTGGGATAATATCCACTTTTTTGTATTGCTGGTTTCCAGCTTCTTTTTTATCTATATACTTCTTACATTCGATCAAAAAAAAAAAGAATTCATTTAGATGAATAAAGATATACATATAACTCATATTTCTTTTTGATTCTAGGTAGAGGGCAAATCCTACTAAGGTTAAAAGGTTCAAATCTTACCAAAATTCAAATATAATTTTTTTTCAATCATAGGTGTTGACCTATATAACCTATCTAGAGGTTTTCCTCTTAAATATTTCTCTAATTATAGGCATTGGATCAATACAAACTTTCAAATATTATTTTAAGTATGATTTTCACTATAAGTGTTGAACCCACACAACATAAGAATGAAATATAAAAACATTTATATATATATATATATATAAAAAAAAAGCATTACATAATAATAAACCTTATAGGACCAATATTGTTTACATGACTAAGGCTTAGACATTTAGGCTTTGCTTTTTAGCTAGATATTCCTCATGTTGGGCAATTACAACCTTAACAAGGAACATAGTTGTAAAATCAGGCACCAAGACTAAATGGAAGGCAACATTAAAGTCCATGTGTATTCCTCTTGATTGATTAAAGAAGTACAAATTAGACATGGCTAGGAAGATCTTGCCCCCAACCATCTTAGATAAAACTACAAACCCTTTAAAAAAACTCCTAGAACTCTCTAAGAGAGTTCCTTAGAGCCTTTAGTCTCACATGAGAGCTTTGAACTTCATCTTTGATAGCTTGGAGCTCAATCCAAAAAGCATCTATGGATACCCTCAACTCTACCATCCCCCACTGTAGGGTGTCCACCTTTTTGTAAGCTAGAGAAAGCTGTTTTTCAGTAAGATGAAGTACAATCCCCTTATATCTTCTTCCAGCTTCTTATAAGCTACTTTTAAGGCTGCTAGTTCAACCTCCACAGTAGCCTTCTCATCCCTTAGCCTCTGAAAGGCAATCTGGCCTACCCTATGCTTAGCAATGACATCCCTCATATGGCTTCTCTTAGCCATTCAATGCCTTTCTGAATGAGAACACATCATAAAAGTCTATCAAAGACAAAATGGTTAGAAATAACAATAAAAAACCATGAAAATAAAGGAGTTGGATAAGAAGATTTCTTATATTGAAGCCTATTTGTCCAATCAATGCCAAATGGTTGTTGTAGCTCTCATCAAACATCATTAAAATACCTTAAGAGGTAGTGAGAATCCTTTTCAGCTACCTCACCACCTCAAGGTCAGTCTCCCCTAAGCCAGACTTCCCACTAATAATGGCCTTCATAATCTGCCTCTCATCCTCAGTCAGGATGGGGAAAGTAAAGAGAGCTTGACCAAAGGCAAGGACGGAATGCCTTAGGTAGAGGTCCTAACAATTGTAACTTTTATAAATGAGATTAAGCTTCGGGTAGAGGGATTATCATCTTAGTAGCCTCTATAAATAAGGCTAGCATACTAGTCTCCATAGAGGTAGAGACTTTGTTTCTCTTGAAGCAGGCAACAACACCTACAATTACTTTAGAGGGGTTAAATTTGTCTAACCCTCCCTACCCTCTTTTCTTTCCTCCCCCATCAATATAAAAATAAAATAGTAATTAATTATTTTCTAGTTAACAGGGACAATCCTCATTTGTTTGTCAAAAAAATGTTGTGGAGATGGGATTTGAACCCGTGACCTCAAGGTTATGAGCTTTGTGAGCTACCAAGCTACTCTACCCCGAGTGATGAAGAGAAGAAGTGGGAACTAATGGACAAACAAGGATTGAATACGTCCCTCTATCATATTTGTACAAATAGAATAGCATATTTATACAGAATGGTAAAGAGGCCCCTCTATGATTAAATTATTCTTACAGGAGCACTAACTCCCACCATTGTTTCCTTAGGAACAATGTCCTCAGGAACATAAAGCTCATCCATATTGATAGGGTCATACTCCATCTCTTCTACAGTAACAGATTCACTCACATCAAGAGATGAGGACCCTATTATTAATGCAAACAAGCTTCCTTCTGGAGACTGACATGACCAAAAGATTGATGTCTTCTTTCAAGTGTAAGAGTGTCGAAGTAATAAATAACCCGGCAAGACTGGGGTCGAACCACAGGGAGGTTAATTGTATAAATTATAGATAACAATAATACAACAACAATAACAACAACAACATCAATAATAATAGTAATAGTAATAGTAATAGTAATAAAAATCCGGGTCCCTTGTCTCTGCATGAATAGTCAATGTTTATTGGCTGCTTGTGATTTATTTTGCATGGCTGTATCGTAGTGAATTAAATTGCATTGATGGCTGCAGCTGGGTTGTCTGCTAGTGAATTAATTTCAGGTGATGACTGGGTTGACTGGTAGCACTTTATTTTGCATGGATGGCTTGGTATATGTCTTCTCGGCTGCTAGTGAATGTTGTTGTAGCTGTTTCTCCTTGTCGTCTTGCGGTCCCTCATTGCATGGCTGCTCTTGGGATCTTTCTTTTGCTGGATTTACGGTGTGCTGGTTGCTTTTGCTTCTGCTTTAGCTGGCATCGAGGTGCAAATCCAAGTTGATGATGCTGGGATAGCTGGCCGACAGTTCTCTCTTGGCGTGCTAAAGCTAGTCATCTGCATGGCTTTGATTGGCTAGTGCTTCATTTTGCTGGTGGCTGTTTGTTGGCTTCGAGGTGCCTGACCTTCCTTGGTCCCCTTCATTAAGGAACATGTTTCCCATTTGTTTGCCTTGAGAGCTTGCTTTTGTGTATGCTGATTCCAGCATTGTTGTTTTCCTTTTTGCTTTTTGCTTTTAGGTTGTGCTTCAGAGTTTTTCTCTCTACTGTTCAAGAGAGATTGTTCCCTTTGTCGGGTTTTGTATGTTCATTTGTTCTGCTGGTTTCCAGCTTGTTTCGCAAGCTTCGCTTGCTACTTTTTGATTTATACAATACTTACATATGATCAAAAATAATAATAATAAAAATAATAATAAAAAAGAAGAAGAAGATGAAGAAGAAGTTGATGAGAACTTTGAGATGGAAGATTAATGTAAGGATTAAACAATGATAAAAACAAATGTCAAGGTTAGAGGATCCACCAATGGTATTTCAAACAAGTATAGTATAAACTCTTATTATTCAACTGGAAACCACACATAAAGGAGGTTCCAATCAGATGATTTGTCATTAATAGCTCATTATAAATTGTTACATGATCATATTAATTATCTTATTTAATTAATACCAAACTTTTAAATATTGTCAGGAATTCATGATGCTAACTTATGCTAACAACAAATCAAGTTCCTTTCATAGCACAAGTGAAGGTAATACCATACGGTTGGGCTATAAGAGTGCCAAGCATTTGTTGTACCAAGTGTTATACAACACAAATCTAGATTAACCATTTAACAAGAAAGGTATTAAGAATTAGTAAGATAAAAAGATAAGACATGTTAATATTAAAAATTAAGGTCCATGTTGAGCTTACACCATTAATGTAACCTTTTCACCTTGACATAATAAACTTAGCTAAACATAATGAAGAAGAGAAACATAAATAAACAAAACAAGAACATAAATAAGATACAAGTTAACTAAGTAAAGGAAAGAAAATGAAAAGCATAAATAAGATATTAATGAAAGAAAAACTTAAGAATTACAAAAAAAATATATAAAGAGAGAGAGCAAGAACAAGTTCTTGATCTGAACAACCAAGCCCCTAAATGCATGGCAAATGCCTTCTTTTATAGGTCAAAATTTGGAACTATTGATTTGATGACTAATTGTTGAATGGGTGGCCAACTCTTGACTTGTTGAAAATCCTTATCTTCTTGTCTGAATAAAACGTCATTGTTGGCATCATAACTGGAACTAACTGTACTCATGAAAGTTATAGGACATTATCTTATCTTTCCAGAAAAAAAAAATTGAGGTCATTTGGACTTCTAGAACTCGAGATATGGGTTAAACACTAAATAGTGTTTGGGCTGCAGAACAGATTCAGACTTCTCCGTTGTTGCTATAATTTGGACTTGAAAACGGCCTTTTTAAATCTTGGACTCCACATGAAAGTTATAGGCCTATGTCTTACCAAATCTGTTCTAAAAATTAAGGTCATTTAGACTCTAGAACTCGAGATATGACCTAATTACCAAACAGTGTTCCAGTTTGGACTGCACCAATATCTCTTTTCTAAGTTTGGCCCTCTCTTTGTCCTTTTAATTTCAATACTTAAACTCATCAATAAATCCTTTCATTTATGTGATAGGCCTGCATTTAAGATGAACATTTACCATAAATTAAAGGTATCTTATATTATTAGATATGTTATTATAAAACATGCCTTAGTTAAGGAGTTATTGATACTTCAAGTGCAAAATGATGATATAAAACCTTGATAAAAATGCACTTTTAAATACTAATCACACCCCCCAACCAGTTTATTACTAGTCCCTAGTAATCAAAGCGTTAAAATACAAAAACAATTTGCAAATTCCACAAAGCAAGGCATTCATCATTCAACTTTCATTAATCTATCCAGATAAACAAACTCTCATTAAATTCATATATCTACTCAATACCTCTTAAAAAAAGATATTAATAAACCTTTCTTTTATACTCAAAATATCAACATATAGTTATGGGGCTTTACTTGGAAGAAAACAAAATTTTTGTTCTAATATTTAAGGTTAACTTCTTTAGATTGAGATTATTATCTTTCTTTTTTAAAAAAATATATATACATATAACTTAAAACATAATGCATCTTTAACCTATGTAACGAGCTTTCGGCTAATGACTCCTAGACTAGTTGATCTTAGGGCATTAGGTGTTGAGACACCCCTACAAGCTTTGTAACTCGAGTTACAGATACTGATATATAGATAGTGCAATGTTTGATTCCCTTAAGCTTTTCTCCTCAACCTATGTAACAAGCGTTGGGCCAATAGCTCCCAAGTCAGTTGACAACCTCAATCTTGCACATCTAGCATGGTAAATTTTTGTAATCGCATTCCGAGGCAGAACGGGAAAATACTTTCTCAATTTTTCAAGAGTGGTGTCCATTTTTAAATGAGAATTGGGGGAGAGATTCAAAGAAAGGAGAAAGAGCAAAGAATTGCACAAATATATACACAGATATCAGTTATCATAGGAAACTGAAAGAACCGACTTAAGAGTCACAATGTACCGTTATCCGCCATTTGACCGAGGTGAGAGACTAGCAAAACAAAAGTCACAAAAAACAATGTGAGAAAAAGAATCAATCTTTATATACAGGATCACCCAATTCCATAGAGTCATTTTCAACTAAAAAATTATCAAAATAAACTTTCAAACGATGGCCATTTACCTTGAAAACATTACCATTCTTTGGATTTTTGATATCACAGGCCCCATATGGATACACATCTTTCACAATAAAAGGACCGCTCCATCTTGATCTTAGTTTTCCAGGAAATAAATGGAGTCGAGAATTATAAAGCAAGACTTTTTAACCAACATTGAATGTTTTTCTCAGTATTTTCTTGTCATGAAACTCTTTGATTCTTGCTTTTATGAATTCTTGAATTGTCATATGCATCATTTCTTATTTCCCTAAGCTCATTTATTTGAAATTTTCACAGCTAACTAGCATCATCAAGGTTTGAATTGAAAGCTTCAATAGCCCAATAAGCTTTATGTTCAATTTCCACAGGCAAGTGACAAGGTTTTTCATAGACTAGTCTAAAAGGTGACATACCTAATGATGTTTTATAAGCAGTTCGATAAGCCCAAAGTGCATCATTAAGTCTTAAAGACCAATCTTTCCAATTAGGGTTCACTGTTTTCTCCAAGATTTGTTTGATCTCCCTATTAGCAAGTTCTACTTGTCCACTTGTCTGGGGGTGATAAGGAATGTCAACTTTGTGTGTGATTCCATATTTCTTCATTAAAGACTCAAATGACTTGTTGCAAAAATGTGTTCCACCATCACTTATCATGGCTTAAGGGATTCCAAATCGACTTAAAATATTTTCTTTCAAAAACTTTATCATTGTTTTGTGATCATTGTTTCGACTTGGAATTGTCTCTATTTATTTTAAAGTATAATCTACTACGACTAATATGTACAAGAAACCAAA
This sequence comes from Populus tomentosa, assembly GCA_018804465.1. Taxonomy (NCBI): domain Eukaryota; kingdom Viridiplantae; phylum Streptophyta; class Magnoliopsida; order Malpighiales; family Salicaceae; genus Populus; species Populus tomentosa. Next base: position 14,132,146 of record CM031995.1, read on the forward strand.
TGATGTAGGAAATGGACCCATGAAATCTATACCCCAACAGTTAAAGATCTCAATAACAAGAATAGGATTTAAAGGCATCATGTGACATTTTAAAAAAGATCCCAACTTTTGACAATTATCACAAGTCTTGCAGAATGCATGTGATTAGTACTTAAAGGTGCATTTTTATCAAGGTTTTATATCATTATTTTGCACTTGAAGTATCAATAACTCCTTAACTAAAGCATGTTTTATAATAACATACCTAATAATATAAGATACCTTTAATTTATTATAAATGTTCATCTTAAATGCAAGCCTATCATATAAATGAAAGAATTGATTGATGAGTTTAAGTATTGAAATTGAAAGGATAAAGAAAGAGCCAAACTTTGAAAAGAGATGTTGATGCAGTCCAAAATGGAACACTGTTCGATAATTGGGATGCATCTTCGAAATATTTGATCAGGACAATATTTGAATAAATAAGGGTCATCCTAATAAAAGTTCTTCACTTTGTTCAAGAACTTTGTTTTGTCTTGGGTACTCCAATGAGCTAGCAATTGTCCTAAAACAAGAAAATTAACAATATTAGCAAACCAAGGCATTGTAGAGACAAAAAAATAAAGATTCATCGGGAAAGTAGTCATTAATTGGTGTGATGTCAGATCTCGAATCGGTTGTCAATCTTGACAAATGATCTGCGACAACATTTCTAGTGCCTTTCTTGTCTTTGATTGTGATATCAAATTCTTGAAGTAACAAAATCCACCGTACCAATCTAGCCTTAGAATCTTTCTTAGAGAGGAGATATTTCAAAGCTGTATGATCACTAAAAACGATAATAGGTGAGCCAACAAGATAAGATCTGAACTTGTCACATGCAAATACTACTGCAAGTAATTCTTTTTCAGTGGTAGTGTAATTCATTTGAGCACTATTTAAAGTTTTACTTGCATAGTAAATCACATAAGGTTTCTTATCTTTTTTTTGTCCCAATACAGCACCGACGGCATAATCACTAGCTTCACATATTATTTCAAAAGGTAGTGACCAATCAGGAGGTTGAATGACAGGAGCAGAAGTAAGCAAGCTTTTAAGTTTAACAAAGGCTTTTTCACATTGTTCAGTCCATTCAAAAACATTTTCCTTTGTTAGAAGGTTACATAATGGTTTAAATATTACACTAAAATCTTTGATGAACCTTCTATAAAAACCAGCATGTCCTAAGAATGATCTAACATTTTTAATAGATTTTGGTGTTGGTAAGTTGGCAATTAACTCGATTTTAGATTTGTCAACCTCAATTTCTTTTGATGAAACAATGTGACCAAGTACAATGTCGTTCGTTACCTGTTCAAAAATGACATTTTTCCTAATTCAGTACAAGATTCTTCTCTTCACACCTATTCAAAACCTTTTCTAAGTTAGTTAAACAATCATCAAATGAATCACCAAAAACAGAAAAATCATCCATAAAAATCTTAAGGAAACGTTCAACCATATCACTGAATATGCTAAGCATGCATCTTTGAAATGTGGCTAGTGCATTACATGATCCAAAAGGCATTTTTTGATATGAAAAAGTACCAAATGGACATATGAAAATAGTCTTCTCTTGATCTTCCAATGCAATTTCAATTTGGTTGTAACCTAAATAGCCATCTAGGAAACAATAAAATTCATGACCTGCAACTCTTTCTAGGATTTGATCCATGAAAGCTAAAGCAAAATGATCTTTTCTAGTTATTGAATTAAGTTTTCTATAGTCAATGAACATGCGCTGATTAGTACATAAAAGTGCATATTTATCAAGGTTTTATATCATTATTTTGCACTTAAAGTATCAATAACTCCTTAACTAAAGCATGTTTTATAATAACAAGTCTAATACTATAAAATACCTTAATATATGGTATATGTTCATCTTAAATATAGGCCTATCACATAAATCAAAGGATTGATTGATTAGTTCAAGTATGGAAATTGAAAGGACAAAGAGATGGCCAAACTTAGAAAAGAGATGTTAGTGCAGTCCAAACTGGAACACTGTTCGGTAATTGGGTCATATCTCGAGTTCTAGATGTCAATAATCTCAAATTTTTACAAAGATTCAGTAAGACATAGGCCTACAACTTTCATGTGGACACCAAGATCTAAGAAGCCTGTTTGCAAGTCCAAGTTATAGCAACAACGGAGAAGTCTGAATCTGTCCTGCAGCCCAAACACTGTTCAGTGTTTGGCCCATATCTGGAGTTCTAGAAGTCCATATGACCTCTATTTTTTTTTCTGGAAAGCTGAGACAATTTTCTACAACTTTCATGTTTTCAAGTGGTCCCAGTTCTGATGCTAGCAATTCGTTTTATTCAGACAAGAAGATAAGGATTTTCACCAAGTCAAGAGTTGGCCAACCACTCAACAATTAGTCATCAAATCAATAATTTTGAATTTTGGCCTATAAAATAAGGCATTTGCCATGCATTTAGGGGCTTGGTTGTTCAGATCAAGATCATGCTCTTTATTTTTCTTTTTATATTTTTTTTATAATTCTTAAGTTTTCCTTTCATTAATATCTTGTTTATACTTTTCATTTCCTCTCCTTTTTTTAGTTAACTTGTATCTTATTTATGTTCTTGTTTTGTTTATTTATGTTTCCCTTTTTCATTATGTTTAGCTAAGTTTATTATATTAAGGTGAAAAGATTACACTAATGTGTAAGAATAATTATAGTGTAAACTCAACATGGACCTTAATATTTAATATTAATATGTCTTATCTTTTTATCTTATTAATTCTTAATACCTTGCTTGTTAAATGGTTAATCTAGATTTGTGTTGTATAACACTTGGTACAACAAATACTTGGCACTCTCATAGCCCAACCGTATGGTATTACCTACACCTGTGCTATGAAAGGAACTTGATTTGTTGTTAACATAAGTTAGCATCATGAATTCCTGATAATATTTAAAAGTTTGGTGTTACGTAAATAACATAATTAATATGATCATGTTAACAATTTATAATGAAATATTAATGATAAATCATTCGATTGGAACCTCCTTCGTGTGTGGTTTTCAAATTGAGTAATAAGAGTTTATACTATACTTGTTTGACATACCATTAGTGGATCCTCTAACCTTGATATTTGTTTTTATCATTGTTTAATCCTTACAGTAATCTTCCATCTCAAAGTTCTCATTAATTTCTTCCTCTTCTTTTTTTACTACTACTACTACTACTATTATTTACATTCTTGTTATATTTTATATACGTTAAGTATGTTCTGGGTTTGATCAAGGATCCTGATATTGTTGGTCTTGCCTTGTTCATTCGCATCAGAAATCTGTTTATATTATATAATATATCTCTTTGATCTTTTCATAAACTCAGTATATAGGCTGGAAACCTGTGACCCGATATTTTAGATCATTCTCAGGTATAACAACGTCATGTACTGAGTATTATTATTATTATTATTATTATTACTACTATTAGTATTATTATTATTATTACTATTAGTATTATTATTATTACTACTATTATTATTATTGTTGTTGTTGTTGTTGTTGTTGTTGTATTGTTATTTATAATTTATACAGTTAACCTCTCTGTGGTTCGACCCTGGTCTTGCCGGGTTATTTATTACTTCGACACTTCTACACTTGGGAGAAGACATCAATCTTTTGGTCGTGTCAATTTTTTTGGCGTCGTTGCCGGGAAGATAAATTCTTGTACAAATTATAGTATTTATTTTGTTATCTCTTTTCACTTTTCTTATATCTAACTTCATTTCTTTTGTTTTGTTTCTTTTTCTTTTGTTTTCTTCTTCCTTTTATTCTTTTTCTATACGTGCATGAGTGTTTGGTTACGTACATTAAGTGGTAGACTTTGTATGGTATCCTCATCATTTTCAGAAAATATGGCTGAAGAAGATAACCAGTCACTTCAAAATGAGAATAATGAGAATAACCGTGTTAGGACACTTAGAGACCACATGAATCCCACAAGAACAAGTGCACCCTCATGCATAGTTTTTCCTCCTGATGCATCCCATTTTAATTTTAAGCCAGGTATTATTCAACTTTTACCTTCTTTTCATAGCTTAGATCTAGAAAATTCATACTTGCATTTGAGAGAATTTAAAGAAGTTTGTAACACCTATAATGACTTAAATTATAGCATGAATATCATTAGATTAAAGCTTTTTCCTTTTTCATTAAAAGATAAAGCTAAAACATGGCTACAAAATCTTAGGTCAGGATCCATTCGTGCTTGGGATGAAATGCAACAACAATTTTTAAAGAAGTTTTTTCCATCTCATAGAACTAACTCTTTCAAAAGACAAATCACCACTTTCACTCAAAAACCAGGTGAAACATTTTACCAATGTTGGGATAGGTATCGAGACTTGCTTAACACTTGCCCTTATCATGGTTTTGAAACATGGAGATTGGTTTCACAATTTTATGAAGGGTTAACACCTAAAGATAGGCAAATGATTGAATTGATGTGCACTGGAACTTTTGAAGATAAACACCTTAATGAAGCAATGGAGTACCTAGACTTGCTAGCTGAAAATGCGTAAAATTGGGACACTACGGGCACTTATGAGGCACCAAGTAAAACCCAACCTCATACATCTAGTGGAGGTATGTATAACCTTAGGGAAGATCATGACCTCCAATTCAAGTTTGCATCTTTAGCTAGAAAAGTCGAGGCACTGGAATTGAAAAAGAGTGGTTAATTAAAATCTATTCAAGACATTGTGTGTTAAATCTGTGAAACAAATGAACATGCAACCAGTGACTGTCTAACTTTGCCTTCTTTCAAGGAATGCCTCCATGAACAACATGCTTTAAACAATTTCCAAAGGCCCAATCATAACCCATACTCGCAAACATACAATCCTGGTTAGAGAAATCACCCAAATTTCAGTTGGAAGAGTGATAACAATAATGCACAAAGTTCACAGCCACCGTTTCAAGCACACCATAATTTCCAAAATTCTCATGGATATGTACCTCCTTATGCTCCTCCTCCTAGAAGAAATCTTGAGGAAACATTGCATGCATTCATTGAAAGGCAAGAGATAATCAACACTCAACTTGCTCAAAGCATGACAAATTTTAAAAATGGTCTTGCAAAATTCACATCTGCTCTCAGTTTTCAAGAGAAAGGTAAGTTTCCATTTCAACCACAGCAAAATCCAAAGGGGCAATACAATGTAAATACAAGAAGTTCCAGAAGCCAACATGTGGATCAAGTCAAATCAATCATCACTCTTCGCAATGGTAAGGTTATTGAAAAACCCACTCTTGAACCTTGTGAGAAAGATGATGAGTCAATCTGTGAGGGTAAGGAAGGGGTTGAATCTGAATATTATAAAGAAAAGACTGATTCTCCGCCAGCACTTCCATTTCCTCATGCCATGACCAAACAAAGGAAAGTCAATCACAATTCTGAAATCGTTGAAACTTTCACACAGGTAAGGATCAATATACCTTTGTTGGATGCTATTAAACAGGTACCTTCCTATGCTAAATTTTTGAAAGATCTATGCACTGTGAAGAGAAAACTAAATGTGAAAAATAAAGCATTTTTAGCCGAACAAGTAAGTGTTATTCTTCAGAACAATAATGCTTTGAAATATAAAGACCCTGTTTTTCCTACAATTTCTTGCTTTATTGAAAAACATAAAATTGAAAGAGCTTTACTTGATCTTGGAGCTAGTGTGAATTTACTTTCATATTTGGTTTTTTAAAATCTCAATATAGGTGAGTTAAAACCAACTTCTGTAACTCTTTTACTTGCTGATAGATCTGTGAAAGTGCTTAGAGGAATAGTTGAGGATGTGTTAGTACAAGTTGATAAATTCATTTACCCTGTAGATTTTATTGTCTTGGATACACAACCTGTTAAAGCATGTAATTCAATTCCTGTCATTTTAGGACGTCCATTTCTTGCCACTTCTAATGCATTGATTAGTTGTAGGAATGGACTGATGAAGTTATCATTTGAAAACATGACATTGGAGATGAATATTTTCAACATTTACAAGCAACCTAGAGATGATAATGATTTACCTAGAGATTGAAAAATTAGTTCATGATCAATTTCAAACCACTTTCAATGAAACTGAAATTGATGAACCTGACGAGTTGCAAATGATCTATTTTCAGGAAGAAGCAAAGGCATGTAATTGGAGACCACAAATTGAAGAATTGCCACCTCGATCAATTGAGTCTATACCTTCAAGTGTTTAACCACCAAAATCTTATTTGAAGCCGCTACCATTCAATCTCAAATACTCATTTTTGGAAGAAAATGAAACTTTTCCGGTAATAATCTCTTCCAAACTTAATGCACATCAAGAAAGTAAGTTATTACAAACTCTGAAAATGCACAAAAATACATTAGGAAGGACCATAGCTGATATAAAAGGAATTAGTCCTTTGATTTGCACACACATGATTTATTTGGAGGAAAATGCTAAACCATCTAAAGAAATGCAACGAAGACTTAATCCTAATATGAAAGAAGTAGTGAAAAATGAAGTCATTAATCTTATAGATAATGGAATCATTTATCCTATTTTTTTACAGCAAATGGGTAAGTCCTACCCAAGTTGTACCCAAAAAGTCTGGAGTCACTGTGATAACAAATGAGAGAAATGAGTTAATTCCAACTAGAACTATTATTGGTTGGCGCATGTGCATTGACTATAGGAAACTTAATTCAATGACTAGAAAAGATCATTTCCCTTTACCTTTCATGGATCAAATCCTAGAAAGAGTTGCAGGTCATGAATTTTATTGTTTCCTAGATGGCTATTCAGGTTACAACCAAATTGAAATTGCATTGGAAGATCAATAGAAGACTACTTTCACATGTCCATTTGGTACTTTTGCATATCGAAGAATGCCTTTTGGATTATGTAATACACCAGCCATGTTTCAAAGATGCATGCTTAGCATATTCAGTGATATGGTTGAATGTTTTCTTGAGATTTTTATGAATGATTTTTCTGTTTTTGGTGATTCATTTGATGATTTTTTAACTAACTTGGAAAAGGTTTTAAACAGGTGTGAAGAGAAGAATCTTGTACTGAATTGGGAAAAATGTCACTTTATGGTAACAAACGGCATTGTACTTGGTCACATTGTTTCATCGAAAGGAATTGAGGTTGACAAATCTAAAATCGAGTTAATTGCCAACTTACCAACACCAAAATCTATTAAAGATGTTAGATCATTCTTAGGACATGCTGGTTTTTACAGAAGGTTCATCAAAGATTTTAGTGTAATATTTAAACCATTATGTAACCTTCTAACAAAGGAAAATGTTTTTGAATGGACTGAACAATGTGAAAAAGCCTTTGTTAAACTTAAAAGCTTGCTTACTTCTGCTCCTGTCATTCAACCTCCTGATTGGTCACTACCTTTTGAAATAATGTGTGACGCTAGTGATTATGTAGTGGGTGCTCTCTTGGGACAAAGAAAAGATAAGAAACCTTTTGTGATTTACTATGCAAGTAAAACTTTAAATAGTGCTCAAATGAATTACACTACCACTGAAAAAGAATTACTTGCAGTAGTATTTGCATGTGACAAGTTCAGATCTTATCTTGTTGGCTCACCTATTGTTGTTTTTAGTGATCATGCAGCATTGAAATATCTTCTCTTTAAGAAAGATTCTAAGGCTAGATTGGTGTGGTGGATTTTATTACTTCAAGAATTTGATATCACAATCAAAGACAAGAAAGGCACTGAAAATGTTGTCGCAGATCATTTGTCAAGATTGACAACCGATTCAAGATCTAAAATCACACCAATCGATGACCATTTTCCTGATGAATCTTTATTTTTTGTCTCTACAATGCCTTGGTTTGCTAATATTGTTAATTTTCTTGTTTCAGGACAATTGCCAGCTTATTGAAGTACCCAAGATAAAAGAAAGTTCTTGAACGAAGTGAAAAACTTTATTGGGATGACCCTTATTTATTCAAATATTGTCCTGATCAAATATTTTGAAAATACATTCCTGACAATGAGGTAAGTAGTGTCATTAAATTTTGTCATTCTGAGGCATGTGGGGGTCATTTCTCATCAAGAAAGACAACTACAAAAATCTTACAAAGTGGATTTTACTGGCCCACCATGTTAAAGACTCACATGCATTCTGCAAGACTTGTGAAAATTGTCAAAAGTTAGGATCTATTTCGAAACATCACATGATGCCTTTAAATCCTATTCTTGTCATAGAAATCTTTGACTGTTGGGGTATAGATTTCATGTGTCCATTTCCTCCATCATTTGGTTTCTTGTACATATCGGTCGCAGTAGATTATGTTTCAGAATGGATAGAGGCAATTCCAAGTCGAAACAATGATCACAAAACAGTGATGAAGTTTTTGAAAGAAAACATTTTAAGTCGATTTGGAATCCCTCGAGCCATGATAAGTGATGGTGGAACATATTTTTGCAACAAGCCATTTGAGTCTTTAATGAAGAAATATGGAATCACACATAAAGTTGCCACCCCTTATCACCCTCAGACGAGTGGACATATAGAACTTGCTAATAGGGAGATCAAACAGATTTTGGAGAAAACGGTGAACCCTAACACAAAGAGTGGTCTTTAAGACTTAATGATGCACTTTGGGCTTATCGAACTGCGTATAAAACATCATTAGGTATGTCACCTTATAGACTAGTCTATGGAAAACCTTATCACTTGCTTGTGGAAATTGAACATAAAGCTTATTGGGCTATTAAAGCTTTCAATTCAAACCTTGATAATGCTAGTCAGCTGTGAAAATTGTAAATAAATGAGCTTGAGGAAACAAGAAATGATGCATATGACAATTCAAGAATTCATAAAGCAAGAATCAAAGAGTTTCCTGACAAGAAAATACTGAGAAAAACATTCAATGTTGGTTAAAAAGTCTTGCTTTATAATTCTCGACTCCATTTATTTCCTGGAAAACTAAGATCAAGATGGAGTGATCCTTTTATTGGGAAACATGTGTATCCATATGGGGCCTGTGATATAAAAAATTCAAAAAATGGTAATGTTTCCTATGATAACTGATATTTGTGTATATATTTGTGCAATTCTTTGCTCTTTCTCCTTTCTTTGAATCTATCCCCCAATTCTCAGTTGAAAATGGACACCACCCTTGAAATATTGAAAAAGTATTTTCCCGCTCTGCCTTAGAATGCGATTACAAAAATTTACCGTGCTAGGTGTGAAAGATTGAGGTTGTTAATGAACCATGGAATTCTTGAAGATATTCGTTGGCTAATTGAAGCAAAGGTCCGATTATCAGGTGAGTCCTCCAATTCTTTCATTTCATACATGCCTGGAACAAGTAAAAGCACTTTTGCAAAAAAAACATCGTGCAAAATGACTGAAAGTTTGTCACAGATGTGCTAGATGGACTTGTAATGCCACATGTCGTTCTTTAGGAATGGTATCTGTAAACCGTGAAGATAAAATACAATTCATTAAGGACGGCCTGAGTAAGGGGTCTTTAGATAATCTTCTATTGATTCTTGAGTCGCACCCTAGTGGAGATGTGCATCCTGCAATTCATGATTTTTTGCCACAATTCCATAAAGAACATGCTCGACTTAGTCTTGGGAATCTGACTAAAAAAGACCCTGTTTGCCAGTTTTTAAGAAAATTGGATGGGAAGCCTATCCCCGACCCATAGAGGGCATTTAAGTCGTTCTTAGCCGTAAAACCAAGGAAAGATGTGAGCCATAATCACAACTACCTGTACATACACATGCTTTTTCAAAATGAATAAATAAATAGAGAGAGTGTGTGTGTGAGGCTACGGCTGGCCTACATATAGGTGGTATGATTGCATTTTCAATTTCTCATCTATAAATTCTTCTCTTCCTTCCTTTCATTTCTACTCAACCCATACATTCATCAAATAAAGAAGTATGTAGAAATGGCAGGTTCCTCAAGTCATCACATAAACAATATTTGTGTTTTCGGTGGATCCAGTCCTAGAAAAGAAAAAGAGTTTTTAGAATCAGCAAATCATCTTGGTCAGGTACTAGCTGAGTGAAATATTCATTTAGTGCATGGAGGAGACAACCTTGGGTTAATGGAGGGAGTGTCAATAGCTGTATTTTTAGGAGGCATTCAAGTTTTGGGGGTAGTCCCCAAAGCTTTAGCACAAGGGGACATCATTGGAAAAACAATTGAAGAGAAATTACAGGTCCCCACAATGTCTGATTGACTGAATACAATGTTTAACCATGTTGATGCCTTCATTGCCTTATCAGGTGGTCTGGGCACGTTGGAAGAGATCTTTCATATTTCCTCTTGGGTCTAACTACACATTTACCATAAACCCATAGGTTTGTTAAATGTTAATGGTTTTTATGATAAGTTGTTGTCTTTACTTAATCATGCTGTGGAACAGGAATTTCTAACATCTTCAGCACGACAAATCATAATCTCTGCTGCTACTGTTGAACAATTGATTAACCAACTATACTCTTTCATCCCTGTAATTAATCCCTCCATGAGTCGTGTAAATTGGTCAACTAAAAAAAGTCGTAACAAGATTAGATTGGATTTGAGCCTGCGTTTGTAAATATTTGCGTCTTTTGGTTTTATTATTGTGTTTTGTTGTTTCTTATATTTGTTTAAGTATGTTTCAGGTTTGTTAGTGTTCGTTATTTCAAGTGATGTATTCTATACTCTATCTTTCTACCTTAAGATATTGAGGACAATGTCTCATTTTGGTTGGGGGGAAAGGGTAGTAGTTGATATATTAAAAAAAAAACTGTGTTTTCTATTTCATAAATTATTTGCAAAACTGTTGTTACTAGGATGGCAAAGCAAAAGGAGTTCTTTTGTTAAAGTGACTCTTGAGACGCATCTTAGTAAACATTCTTCACAAGGTCTATCAGAATACTTCTTAAAATATTTAGGTTTACAAACTCTCGCATTGTTAGTACTTGATTCTGCTCATATGCTCATTTAACAAGTATTCTTAAATCTTCATTTTCACACACACACTTTAACATATGATTGTGGGTTGCACATTGGATTATTACATTATTTATGTTTTTTTTGTTAAAAGTAACAACTAAGAGAAAGGGATAGTACATAATTTGCAAAATAATAATAATAATAATAATAATAAAAAGGTAGATAAGTTTGGTTTTGTAGCCTCCCTAACCTAAGTAATTAAGTCCGAAGGGGTGTTTTAACACTTAATACCCTAAAGTCAACTGACTTGGGAGCTACTGGCCCAACGCTTGTTACATGGGTTAAGGAGAAAAGCTTAAGCGAATCAAACATTGTACTATCTATGTATCAGTATCTGCAACCCGAGTTACTAAGCTCATAGGGGTGTCTCAACACCTAATGCCCTAAGACCAACTGGTCTGGGAGTCATTAACCGAAAGCTCGTTACATGGGTTAAAGATGCATTGTATTTTAAGTTATGTGTGTGTGTGTGTGTGTGTGTGTGTGTATAAAAGATAATAATCATAATGCAAGGAAGTTAATCTTAAACATTAGAGCAAAAATTTGTTTTTCTTCCAAGTAAAGCCCCATAAATATATGTTGATATTTTGAGCACAAAAGAAAGGTTTATTAATATCTTGTTTAAGAGGTATTGAGCAGATATATGAATTTAATAAGAGTTTGTTTATCTGGATAGATTAATGGAAGTTGAATGATGAATGCCTTACTTTATGAAACTTGCAAATTATTATTTTTTCTATTTTAACGCTTTGATTAATAGACATTAATAATAAGCTGGTTAGGGGGTCTGATTAGTACTTAAAAGTGGATATTTATCAAGGTTTTATATCATCATTTTGCACTTGAAGTATCAATAACTCCTTAACTAAAGCATGTTTTATAATAACAAATCTAATACTATAAAATGCCTTAATATATGGTAAATGTTCATCTTAAATAGAGGCCTATCACATAAATCAAATGATTGATTGATGAGTTCAAGTATGGAAATTGAAAGGACAAAGAGAGGGCCAAACTTAGAAAAGTGATATTGGTGTAGTCCAAACTGGAACACTGTTTGGTAATTAAGTCATATCTCGAGTTCTAGATGTCAAAATAATCTCAAATTTTTACAAAGATTTAGTAAGACATAGGCCTACAACTTTCATGTGGACACCAAGATCTAAGAAAGTTGTTTGCAAGTCCAAATTATAGCAACAATGGAGAAGTCCGAATATATCCTGCAACCCAAACACTGTTCAGTGTTTGGCCCATATCTAGAGTTCTAGAAGTCCAAATGACCTCTATTTTTTTTTCTGGAAAGCTGAGACAATTTCCTACAACTTTCATTCAAGTGGTTCAAGTTCTGAAGCTAGCAATTTTGTTTTATTCAAACAAGAAGATAAGGATTTTCACCAAGTTAAGAGTTGGCCAACCACTCAACAATTAGTCATCAAATCAATAATTTTGAATTTTGGCCTATAAAATAAGGCATTTGCCATGCATTTTGGGACTTGGTTGTTCAGATCAAGATCATGCTCTTTATTTCTCTCTTTATATTTTTTTTTTATAATTCTTAAGTTTTGCTTTCATTAATATCTTGTTTATGCTTTTCATTTCATTTCCTTTCCTTTCCTTAGTTAACTTGTATCTTATTTATGTTCTTGTTTTGTTTATTTATGTTTCTCTTCTTCATTATATTTAGCTAAGTTTATTATGTCAAGGTGAAAATGTTACACTAATGGTGTAAGAATAAGTATAGTGTAAACTTAACATGGACCTTAATGTTTAATATTAACATGTCTTATCTTTTTATCTTATTAATTCTTAATACCTTGCTTGTTAAATAGTTAATCTAGATTTGTGTTGTATAACACTTGGTACAACAAATACTTGGCACTCTCATAGCCCAACCGTATGGTATTACCTACACCTGTGTTATGAAAGGAACTTGATTTGTTGTTAACATAAGTTAGCATCATGAATTCCTGACAATATTTAAAAGTTTGGTGTTACGTAAATAACATAATTAATATGATCATGTTAACAATTTATAATGAGCTATTAATGACAAATCATCTGATTGGAACCTCCTTCGTGTGTGGTTTCCAAATTGAGTAATAAGAGTTTATACTATACTTGTTTGACATACCATTAGTGGATCCTCTAACCTTGACATTTGTTTTTATCATTGTTTAATCCTTACAGTAATCTTCCATCTCAAAGTTCTCATTCATTTCTTCTTTTTTTTTTTACTACTACTACTACTACTATTATTATTATTATTTACATTCTTGTTATATTTTATATACGTTATGTATGCTCTGTGTTTGATCAAGGATCCTGACATTGTTGGTCTTGCCTTGTTCATTCGCATCAGAAATCTGTTCATATTATATAATATATCTCTTTGATCTTTTCATAAACTCAGTATATAGGCTGGAAACCTGTAACCCGATCTTTTAGATCATTCTCAGGTATAACAACGCCACATATTATTATTACTATTATTACTATTCCTATTATTGTTGTTGTTGTTGTTGTTGTTGTTGTTGTTGTTATTTATAATTTATACAATTAACCTCTCTGTGGTTCGACCCCGGTCTTGCCGGGTTATTTATTACTTCGACACTCATGCACTTGCGAGAAGACATCAATCTTTTAGTCATGTCATGCACCAACTAGTAATAGTCTGAGTTGGAATTAACTCATTTTTCTCATTTGTTATCATAGTGACTCCAAACTTTTTGGGTACAACTTGGGTAGGACTTATCCATTTGGTGTCAGAAATAGGATAAATGATGATTCCATTATCTAGAAGCTTAATGACTTCATTTTTCACTACTTCTTTCATATTAGGATTAAGTCTTCGTTGCATTTCTCTAGAGGGTTTAGCATTTTCCTCCAAATAAATCCTGTGTGTGTAAATCAAAGGACTAATTCCTTTTATGTCAGCTATAGTCCATCCTAATGTATTTTTATGCATTTTCAGAGTTTGTAATAACTTACCTTCTTGATGTGCACTAAGTTTGGAAGAGATTATTACCAGAAAAGTTTCATTTTCTCCTAAAAATGAGTATTTGAGATTGAATGGTAACGACTTCAAATCAGGTTTTTATGGTTGGATACTTGAAGGCATGGACTCAATTGATCATGCTGGCAATTCTTTAATTTATGGTCTCCAATTACATGCCTTTGCTTCTTACTAAATATAGACCATTTGCAACTCGTCAAATTCATCAATCTCAATTTCACTGGAAGTGGTTTGAAATTGATCATGGACTAATTTTTCAATAAAGTCCACTTCCTGTAAATCATTATCATCTCCAAGTTGCTTGCAAATATTGAAAATATTCATCTCCAATGTCATGTTTCCAAATGATAGTTCATCAGTCCATTCCTACAATTAATCAATGCATTAAAAGTGGTACGAAATGGACGTCCTAAAATGACAGGAATTGAATTACATGCTTCAACAGGTTATGTATCCAAGACAACAAAATCTACAGGGTAAATGAATTTATCAACTTGTACTAGCACATCCTCAACTATTCCTCTAGGCACTTTTACAGATCTATCAACAAGTAAAAGAGTTACAGAAGTTGGTTTTAACTCACCTAGATTGAGACTTTGAAAGACTGAATATGGAAGTAAATTCACACTAACTCCAAGATCAAGTAAAGCTCTCTCAATTTTATGTTCTCCAATAAAGCAAGAAATTGTAGGACAACCAGGGTCTTTATATTTCAAAGCATTATTGTTCTGAAGAATAGCACTTACTTGTTCGGCTAAAAATGCTTTCTTTTTCACATTCAGTTTTCTCTTCACAATGCATAGATCTTACAAAAATTTAGCATAAGAAAGTATCTGTTTAATAGCATCTAGCAAAGGTATATTGATCCTTACCTGTTTGGAAGTTTCAAGGATTTCAGAATTGTGATTGACTTTCCTTTGTTTGGTCATGGCATGAGAAAATAGAAGTGCTGGCGGGGAATCAACCTTTTCTTTGCAATATTCAGATTCAGCCGCTTTCTTACCCTCAGAGATAGACTCATCATCTTTCTCACAAGGTTCAAGAGTGGGTTTTTCAATAACCTTACCACTATGAAGAATGATGATTGATTTAACTTGATCCATGTGTTGGGTTCCTAAACTACTTGTATTTGCATTGTATTGCCTTTTTGGATTTTGCTGTGGTGGAGATGGAAACTTACCTTTCTCTTGGAAACTAAGAGCAGATGTTAACTTTGCAAGAGTATCTTTAAAATCTATCATGCCTTGAGCAAGCTAAGTATTGATTGCCTCTTGCTTTTCAATGAATGCATGCAATGTTCCCTTAAGATTTCTTCTATGAGGTGAAGCATAAGAAGGTGCATATCTATGAGAATTTTGAAAATTATGGTGTGCTTGAAACGATGGCTGTGAAGTTTGTGCATTATTATTATCACTCTTCCAACTTAAATTTGGGTGGTTTCTCCAACCAGGGTTATATATTTGCAAGTATGGGTTATGATTGGGCCTTTGGAAACTGTTTAAAGTATGGGCTTGTTTATAGAGGCATTCCTTGAAAAAAAGGCAAAGTTGAACATTTATTGGTTACATGTTCATTTGTTTCACATATTTGACACACAATGTTTTGAACAGATTTTAATTAACCACTCCTTTTCAATTCTAGTGCCTCGACTTTTCTAGCTAAAGATGCAAACTTGGCTTAGAAGTCATGATCTTCCCTAAAGTTCTACATACCTCCACTAGATGTATGAGGTTGAGTTTTACTTAGTGCCTCATAAGTGCCTGTAGTGTCCTAATTTTGTGTATTTTCAGCTAGCAAGTCTAGGTACTTCATTACTTCATTAGGGTCTTTATCTTTAAAAGTTTCATTGCACATTAATTCAACTATTTGCCTATCTTTAGGTGTTAACCCTTCATAAAATTGTGAAACCAATCTCCATGTTTCAAAACTATGATGAGGGCAAGTATTAAGCAAGTCTTGATACCTATCCCAACATTGGTAAAATGTTTCACCTAGTTTTTGAGTGAAAGTGGTGATTTGTCTTTTGAAAGAGTTGGTTCTGTGAGATGGAAAAAACTCCTTTAAAAATTATTGTTGCATTTCATCCCAAGCACGAATGGATCTTGACCTAAGATTTTGTAGCCATGTTTTAGCTTTATCTTTTAATGAAAAAGGAAAAAGCTTTAATCTAATGGTGTTGATGCTACAATTTGAGTCATTATAGGTGTTACAGACCTCCTCAAATTCCTTTAAATGTAAGTATGGATTTTCTAGGTCTAAGCCATGAAAAGAAGGTAAAAGTTGAATAATGCCTGGCTTAAGATTAAAATGAGATGCATTAGGAGGGAAAACTATGCGTGAGGGTGCACTTGTTCTTGTGGGATTCATGTGGTCTCTAAGTATTCTCATACGGTTATTTTCATTATTCTCATTATAAAGCGATTGATTATCTTCTTCGACTATATTTTCTGAAAATGATGAGGATACCCTACAAAGTCTACCACTTAATATACATGACCAAACACTCATGCACGTGTAGAAAGAGAATAAAAAGAAGAAGAAAACAAAACAAAAAAAACAAAGTTAGATACAAGAAAAGTGAAAAGAGAAAACAAAATAAATATTATAATCTGTACAAGAATTTAACTCCCCGGCAACGGCGCCAAAAACATTACACGACCAACAGATTGATGTCTTCTTCCAAGTGTAAGAGTGTCGAAGTAATAAATAACCCGGCAAGACCAGGGTCGAACCATAAGGAGGTTAATTGTATAAATTATAGACAACAATAATACAACAACAACAACAATAATAACAATAGTAATAGCAATAGCAATAGTAATAGTAATAGTAATGATAAAAAAGATGAAGAAGAAGTTGATGAGAACTTTGAGATTGAAGATTAATGTAATGATTAAACAATGATAAAAACAAATATCAAGGTTAGAGGATCCACTAATGGTATTTCAAACAAGTATAGTATAAACTCTTATTATTCAACTGAAAACCACACATAAAAGAGGTTCCAATCGGATGATTTGTCATTAATAGCTCATTATAAATTGTTACATGATCATATTAATTATTTTATTTAAGTAACACCAAACTTTTAAATATTGTTAGGAATTCATGATGCTTACTTATGTTAACAACAAATCAAGTTCCTTTCATAGCACATGTGTAGGTAATACCATACGGTTAAGCTATGAGAGTGCCAAGCATTTGTTGTACCAAGTGTTATACAACACAAATCTAGATTAACCATTTAACAAGGTATTTAGAATTAGTAAGATAAAAAGATAAGACATGTCAATATTAAACATTAAGGTCCATATTGAGCTTACACCATACTTATTCTTACATCATTAGTGTAACCTTTTCACCTTGACATAATAAACTTAGCTAAACATAATGAAGAAGAGAAACATAAATAAACAAAACAAGAACATAAATAAGATACAGGTTAACTAAGTAAAGGAAAGGAAATGAAATGAGAAGTATAAACAAGATATTAATGAAAGCAAAACTTAAGAATTACAAAAAAAGAATATAAAGAGAGAGAACAAGAACAAGTTCTTGATCTGAACAACCAAGCCCCTAAATGCATGGCAAATGCCTTTTTTTATAGACCAAAATTTAGAACTATTGATTTGATGACTAATTGTTGAGTGGGTAGCTAACTCTTGATTTGGACATCTATAACTCGAGATATGACCTAATTACCGAACAGTGTTCCAGTTTGGACTGCACCAACATCTTTTTTCTAAGTTTGGCCCTCTCTTTGTCCTTTCAATTTCAATACTTAAACTCATCAATCAATCCTTTCATTTATGTGATAGACCTGCGTTTAAGATGAACATTTATCATAAATTAAAGGTATCTTATATTATTAGGTATGTTATTATAAAACATGCTTTAGTTAAGGAGTTATTGATACTTCAAGTGTAAAATGAAGATATAAAACCTTAATAAAAATGCACTTTTAAGTATTAATCAGAGACCTACATAAAGTCTCATTCTTCTTTAGTTGTTAATCCTGCATAAAAACAAAGTCAACACTTAGAAACACCAAAAACATATAATAAAGAAGTTGCATACTTCATAACATGGCCTGATAATTAGCTTACAACATATGTTTTCTCCTCATCCAAGTTTAAATGAGTCTTACTATTCACCTTAAGGGAGGTGCCCTAAAAAAATAAGAATAACCCCAAATCTTTTACATCCCACCTTGAAGGATGATTAGCTTATTATATACCTTATCATCAGTCACCTCACCTTTTATTTATTGATATGAGTAGGCTTTTCCTGTAAAGTTCCCTTTATGGTTTTTGTGGTCTATTAGCGAAGGTAAAAAACCAACTCATGTAATGGCCACCATCGGTGCCAATGACCAGATGATAATAGGTTCTAAAGATGTTAATTGTAGGCTCGGTTCTAACTAGCCTAAAAAACTTATCAAAGTCGGATAAGATTATCCACCTGTTAGGGTGTAGCTAGCCTAAACCCAACTGGTAATATCTAAAAATCTTGGAGAGGGAAGGAATACCCCCAATGCATATATGCAAAAGGGAGCTGTAATTTAAAATTGACCAAGGCAAAGTATAAGGTCAGTTGGCTAATACGCTCAGCCCGGGCAAGTATTTAAGTTATGTACTATCCTAGCTATTGACCATTGACAAATGCCATATCCTTTACACCTATGGTGTTAAGGGTGTCATCCTTAGGGGCCTAAGGTAACCTTCTCTGCCCTGACCCGAGTAATAATGGGAGAAGAAATTCTCTAATGAGGAGAACCACTTTCCTCCCCACTAGAGGTAGATGCTAGGGTTTCACCCTTTCTAATTTTATGGCCTAGACTAAAGGACCCTTGTCCCTTGTTACTTCCTATAGTTTTAGGTTGGAACCTGAACTATTCACCAAAGGCAACAATATCGTTATTCCTAAGGTTGAATCTGATATTTTTTTTCCCATTTTTTTGTTTGAAAAGAAGAAAAAAGAATCTTTTAGTAGGAAATACCTACGATGATGGTTTCTTCTCAAGATAAAACAAAACTAACTTAATGATTCTTCAACAAAACCTTTTTTCCTAGAAGTTTCAAAAAATGAAAGTAAAACAAAATAGAAGTAAGAACGTCTAGGGTTATAAAGAAAACAAAATTTCCACCCTCATTGTTGGATGAATGACCTTTCATGTAATTTCAAATTTCAAAAATCTATTCAATTATTGCATTGAATACACGCTACCATTTATTTTTTAAGGGACACCTTTTTTAGATTAAGATAAGCCATCTAGCCATCTCTTTCAATAAGGATGAGTCATTTGGCCACAAAGAATCCTAATAGTTTTGTGTGGGGTAGACAAGTTAATTAGTACTTAAAAGTATATTTTTATCAAGGTTTTATATCATCATATTGCACTTAAAGTATCGTTAAACTCCCTAACTTAAGCATGTTTTATAATAACAGGTCTGATAACATAAGATATCTTTAATTTATGGTAAATACTCATTTTAAATGTAGACATATCTCACAATTTAAAGGATTGATTGATGTTTTTAACTATTGAAAGTGAAAAGACAAAGAGAGGGTTAAGCTCAAAGAAGAGATGCTAGTTCAATTCAAATTGGAACATCATTCGGTTATTGGATCATAATTAGAGCTGTAGAACATGGATTTAGGTCTGTTTTATATGGATAGAAAGCTAAGAAATAGGCCTAAAACGTTTATGAAGAGTCCAAGATTCAAAACAACCATTTTCAAGTTCAAATTATAGCAACAAAAGAGAAGTCAAAATCTGTCTTGCAGCCCAGACATTGTTCAATGTTCAACCCATATCTCGAGTTCTAGAAGTCCAAATGATCTCATTTTTGTTTTGTTGGAAAGATGAGACAAATGCCCAAAACATTTATGAAGACTACCTGTTCAAATTATGATGTTAGCAATGATGTTTTATTCATACAAGAAGATAATGATTGTCACCAAGTCAAGAGGTGGCCACCCACTCAATAATTAGTCATCAAATCAATAGTTCTTAATTTTAGCCTATAAAAGAAGGCATTTGCCATATATTTATACATCTTGGTGTTCAGATCAAGATCACTCTCTCTCTTTGTATTTTGTATTCTTCAATTTTTATATTATGTTATATTAATCTCTTGTTTATGCTTTTCATTTCCTTTACTATACTTAGTTAACTTTCATCATAACTATGTTCTTATCTAGTTTATTTATGTTTCTCTTCTTCATAATGTTTAGCTAAGTTTCTTATGTCAAGGTGAAAAGTTTTTATTAATGGTGTTAAAATAAGTATAATATAAACTCAACATGGACTTCAATGTTTATATCCAAGAAAGTTTGTTATTAACATGTCTTATCTTTTTATTTTACTAATTCTTAATACCTTGCTTGTTAAATGATTAATCTAGATTTGTGTTGTATAACTATTGGTACAACAAATACTTGGCACTTTCATAGCCTATTGTATGGTATAACTGACACCTGTACTATGAAAGAAGCTTGATTTGTTATTAACATAAGTTAACATCATGAATTCCTAAAAATATTTAAAAGTATGGTGTTGCTAAAATAAGATAATTAATATGATCATGTTAAAAAATTATAATAAATTATTAAGGATAAATCATATTAGAAGCTCTTTTATGTGTGGTTTCTAGTTGATTAATAAAAAGAGTTTATACTATACTTATTTTTAATACTTTTAGTGGATCCTCTAACCTTGACAATTGCTTTTATCTTTGATTAATACTCACATCAATATCACATCTCAAAAGTTTTCTTCAACTCCTTTTCATTTGTTGTTTATAATTTTATATAGTTCACATCCATATGGTTCGCCCTCAGTCTTGCTGGGTTATTTATTACTTCAACACTTCTGCACTTGGGATAAGACATCAATCTTTTGATCATGTCACGAGTCTCATGGGGAAGGCAAAAAGTCTCTCATTGATGGGACAAACAAAAAGTCTCTCATTAAAACTAATAACCTTTCAAATCTTTGTATATTTAATACACAAAAACTTAGGGTCTAATGATGGATCAATGCTTTTTTATACACGATTTGTTTGCTTAAGAAGCCCATGATTGAAAAGGCTAAATATAGGGTGTTAACCTAACATGTTTGAGCCTAACAGAATGCCAAGCCCAGATGATCTCAACACCCTTAGATTCAGCTACGTGTAAAGATCAAGTGCATGTGGCTCTGACAAGATGTCAAATCCAACGACCTTAGATTCAGCTATGTGCTAAGGCTAAATGCATGTGAGTTTAACAAAATATCAGACCCAACACCTTTAGGTTTAGTTATGTGCTGAGCCATGCGTTTGGCAAAATATCTAGACCCATCATTCTTAGATTTGGAATCATTCTATGACTAAATATATATAGAATTAATAGTCTTTATGAGCTCTATATCGGGTCATAAGGCTATTTTTATGATTCTAAAAATCTAGGATAGTCATTTCTCTATACCCTTAAGTGTATAAAAATCTTCCAATAACCTGTCATATTTCAATCAACATTAATATTGATATAAGAGTTTTTTCCATCAACATTAATATTGTGTAAATGATATTTTTTTTTTAGCAAGGTTTTTGAAAGGAAATGACTCTCCACCCTTTTAACAAAACAACAAGTTCGAGGGCTATAAATATCCTCTAAATTATCCAAGTAAAAGGTTCACAATTTTATTCTCTTTACATACATTCGCTAAACATTTATCATATAAAAAACTAAGAACAAACATTCTAGTTCCTAGAATTTAATTTGTATTCTCTTATTTATTATATTTTTTTATTAAAAAGTCACTAACTTAATCATCAGAGGATCCCGAAACCCCCATGAAAAAGAATTGTTTTGTAGAAACTGAGACTTCTAGCACCAACTATCTGCTCCATCAATTCTAATGAAGGGAATATTGTCATGAACATGTTATTATTCACTATCCAAACACTAAAAAAACCTTATTCCTAAGCATATTAAGTTCTAAAACATCTCCACAAACATTATAATTACAATTATGAAACTTACTAAATGACAATGGTTTTCTACTATGCTTCTAGACATAAAAGCATTATTGCTCACGTCACTAAAGCACCACTGTAACATGAGAAAAGTTAACTTTGGTCTATGAGTTTTTTGTTTTATTACTATTTTTCCCTTAACTTTATAGTATTATGTTTTGGTTCACAGATTTTTTTTGTCACTTTTTAGTCCTCGAATTTTAAAAGAGGAAAAACAAACTGGATGGAAAATGGTTAGGAGAAAAAGAATTGTGTCAGCCACAATAAAAAGCTATTTTTTTATGTCAAAGAACTCATATTTTAGTGAGGAGTTTAATAGTAGTGGTTTTGCCCATTAACCATGTTGGAAAGGCTAGATCATGACCAATAAAGATTTTTTTAGATCTAGTTTGATTTTTTATTTTTTAAGTGGTTTTAGAGAGTTTTGTGTTTTGAAATGTGGTAATTTAAAATTTTAGAATGTTTTAGAAATTTAATAATCAAAATGGCAAAATATGAGTTTTAAGAGTTAAAAAAACTCGTGCTCAATTTTCTACCCATCAGAGATGACTATAAAATTGTTGCAACACATGACTTGACATCTGCTGTAAAAAAAACATTATATTGAGTAGACGACATGTCGACAACTCAATGTAAAAAGGTGTAGGCATGTAGCCTTAGTCTAGGCCCACTTGCAATTGCCATTTCCTCTCTTGAGGCTAGGTACCTAAGCTTGATCTTCTAAGCCTATAAAGCTTTTTTTTTAAAAAAAAAAAATAGATTAAATTTTTATTGAAATTAATAATTGCAATGTTATTTAACTTCATCGAATCATGACATACTTTTAAAATGAACTTATATCATTTATCCTTACATTTGTAATTATTTTTTTAACAATTATTGTTGAACTAAATATGTAATAAATTATAAAGCATTGCACATTGATATCAAATGAGAATTAAAAGGTCTTTCAATAGTTAATTTTTTTTTATATAGTTTCCATGAATTAATATTTTTTATTTTTCTCATATAGCAATATAAAAATTATGAAAACTTTTTAATTTGAAACTTGCTTTTTACATTATGATAAGTTTTTGTTTTAAAAAAATGCTATTAATAAAAAAAACATGTTTTATATATAAAAAAATAAGATGATTAAAAAATGTAAGTTTTGTCTCTATAAATAAATTTTTTCACTCTTTCATTTAAATTATTAAGATTCTTGAGAATATTTCTTTTAATTATCTTGATTTTTTAAAATTAAAAAAATATAGTTATTAAAAAATATATATTTTTGTTAAAACAACAAAACACATGAATAATAAATATTTTGACTTTAGAAATGTTTTTTCCTTCAAAATTTAAAATTTTCAAACTCATACAAATATTTTTTTCAATCACTGTATAATTAAATAATAATTAATTTTTAAAATGACCTCACAACCATAATTATTAAACTCGGATCGGTCTGGTGGGTCGATCCGCTGACTGGATCGGTCCAGGTAAGGTAAAAAATCGGGATGAGTAATATCCCGGCAAAACCTATAGGGTTAACTCGTGGCCCAAGTGATCCGACAAAAGCTGATTTAGACTTTTTTTTTTCAAATGTGTTTTTTTTTAGCCAAAGACCTTTTTAATATGTATATTTTTTAGTTGATTACTAAACCTTTTTAAAGTTCACTATATAAATACTAGAAAAATATTTTATTTTTTTAATGTGAGATTTGAAGTTCTTTAATATATATGTACTTTATGTTTATAAGAAAAAAAAAAAAATTTTACTATGAGATAAAAAAATCTTTTTGATTTAAATCCTTAAACTTAAAAGGATAATATACTAATATAGTATTTTTTCAATATAAAATAAAAAAAACTTTTTAAAATATTTTATTATTTTATTATTTATAATATAGTTTATATTCACATAAATTATTTTTTAATTTTTTATATAAAATATTAAATTTTAAATATTTTTTATTTTTCTAGATTTACCAACATCAAATCTATATAACTACAAACCTAACTTTTAAATTGGGTCAATAACTATGCGACACAACACAGGTAAAAGCTAGAAGTAATGATATGATATTAAACTCCAAAAGTGTCACCGTCAACCTAGTATTTGCAGTGTACACTAGACTGTATATTTTAGCTCACTTCCTGCATCTTATGTAAGTAAAAAACAATCAGTTATTCAAACCTTTTTTTAAAAAAAAATATTTGTTAAAATTTTTGTGTAAATTAATTTTTTATATCATTTGAATATTTTAATATATATATATATTTTTCAATAATACCATGCTGTCAACGGTCTGCAGCAGCACAGCCGGCTACTAACTACTACTTCACTCCCAATAAATAAATAAAAGTCACTCCTCCACCCAAACACCCCTCACTCCCTCTCAACTACCTTCACCACCGCCATGGACTCCGGCGGCGAGATCCGGATCCACCATCAGCGCGGGCTTCCAGATTTCTTACAAAGTGTAAATCTAAAGTACGTCAAATTAGGGTACCACTACTTAATCTCCAACCTACTAACCTTATGTTTTATTCCCTTAATCATAGTTATCTCCATCGAATCCTCCCAAATGAATATCAAAGATCTCCGCCAATTATGGATCCATCTTCAATACAATTTAGTCACGGTCATCACTTGCTCCGCTTTTCTCGTCTTCGGTTTCACCGTTTTCATTATGACCCGACCCAGACCCGTTTACTTAATCGATTACTCCTGTTATCGCGCTCCGGATCATTTAAAAGCACCGTTTAATCAGTTCATGGCATTCGAGATTGACTGGAGACTTCGACGACACGTCGCTTGAGTTTCAACGCAAGATTTTGGAGCGGTCTGGGCTTGGAGAGGAGACTTATGTCCCTGAAGCGATGCATTACATTCCTCCTAGGCCGTCGATGGCAGCGGCTAGAGAAGAAGCTGAACAGGTTATGTTTGGTGCCTTGGATAATTTATTTACTAATACTCAAGTTAATCCTAAAAGTATTGGTATTCTTGTTGTTAATTGTAGTTTATTTAATCCTACACCATCCCTTTCGGCAATGATTGTGAACAAGTATAGATTAAGGGGAAATATTAGGAGTTTTAATTTAGGTGGGATGGGTTGTAGTGCTGGTGTTATTGCAATTGATCTTGCTAAGGATATGTTACAAGTTCATAGGAATACTTACGCGGTCGTTGTGAGTACTGAGAACATTACTCAGAATTGGTATTTTGGGAATAAAAAGTCTATGTTGATTCCCAATTGTTTGTTTCGAGTTAGGGGTTCAGCGGTTTTGCTTTCGAATGAGTCTGGTGATAAAAGGAAGGGTAAGTATAAGCTTGTTCATGTTGTGAGGACGCATGGGGAGCGGATGATAAGGCATTTCGTTGTGTGTATCAAGAACAGGATGATGCGGGGAAGACTGGTGTTTCACTTTCGAAAGATTTGATGGCGATTGCGGGAGGGGCTTTGAAGACTAATATTACTACTCTGGGTCCTCTTGTGCTTCCGATTAGTGAGCAGCTTTTGTTCTTTGCAACTTTGGTGGTTAAGAAGTTATTAAATAAGAAGATGATGCCTTACATTCCGGATTTTAAGTTGGCGTTTGATCACTTCTGTATACATGCTGGAGGGAGGGCTGTGATTGATGAGCTGGAGAAGAATTTGCAACTCTTGCCGGTGCATGTTGAGGCTTCTAGGATGACTCTGCACCGGTTTGGGAATACTTCATCAAGTTCCATTTGGTATGAATTAGCCTATATTGAGGCTAAACAAAGGATGCAAAAGGGCAATCGTGTGTGGCAGATTGCATTTGGAAGTGGTTTTAAATGTAATAGTGCAGTGTGGGAGGCACTCAGAGATGTGGAGCCATCTTGTAATAGTCCCTGGGAAGATTGTATAGACATGTATCCGGTGAAGTTAGTTGCCTAGACCAAGAACGAATGGAATAGACTCTCCCTCCAGGGAACTGCTTATCACTAATTAGGAGTCTAGCTATTCTGTCTTGTCTGTCTTTGAACTTTCCTTTCTGGGTCGTTTTATTTTGGTTATGGAATTGCAGATGTTGTTTTCCTTGTGTATCCCTGTTTGTTCTGTTTTTGGCGGCACTTAACACCACCTAGTCAAATAGAAAAAGAAAAAACCCTTCATGGACCCTTTCAGATACCAGTTCTTTATGTTTAACGGCCGGTTTAGCCATTGACTAATTTACTAAAAACATTTTTTTGTCTAATTTATATGTACATCCTCCTCGATGCCCGTGTAAATATATGGTCTAGTAGCTCCGGCAAGAATTGACAAATTACACCTACAGATGAGGAACTTGCCTAACTCAGAAATTCTTTTTAGTTCTGCATGATCTTCTAATCTTTGTGTCTGCTTGTCTCCTACTTGCTTTGATTTGATATGGTTTATTATCAATTCGATCTCCCCTGGTTGCTGAAGAAGGTGGTAAGAGTTATTCATTCCTTCTTCCACTGCATTTTATTATTTTTATTTTTTTTATATAGGTTAATTAGATTATACTTTCTCTATGTATTACACCCTATATCAATTTATAAATTCATAATATTTTAGTTTTTTATTTTAGTGTGTTAAAAGAAACAAAAATATTGAATTATTTTCAATATTGATATTATATTCTCAGTCAAGATCATCAACTTTGCACAATAGCTTCCCTTTTCTCTTCCATCTTGTGCACAATGTTGAACCATTTGAAATCTGTTCAATTTTTTTTGTATTTTTACTATTAAAATAAAATATATTAGTCTTGTTACAGCTGACACGATTAAAAGATTGATGTCTTCTTTCAAGTGCAGGAATATCAAAGTAATAAATAACTTGGCAAGACCGGAATCAAACTATAAGAATGTTAATTGTATAAATTATAAATAACAATAATACAACAATAATAACAATAATAGTAATAATAATATTATTAATAATAGTAGTAGTAATAATAATAATAAAGAAGAAGAGAAAAAAGTTGATGAGTATTTTGAGATGGAAGATCAATGTGATAATTAAATAATGATAAAAATAAGTGTTAAGGTTAGAAGATTCATTAATGGTATTTTAAACAAGTATAATATAAATTTTTATTACTCAATTGAAAATCACACACAAAAGAGGTTCTAATAGGATGATTTGTCATTAATAGCTCATTATAAATTGTTAACATGATCATATTAATTATCTTATTTAAGTAATACCAAACTTTTAAATATTAACAGGAATTCATGATGCTAACTTATGTTAACAACAAATTAAGTTATTTTCATAGCACAGGTGTAGGTAATACCATACGGTTAGGCTATGAGAGTGCCAAACATTTGTTATATCAAGTGTTATACAAAACAAATCTAGATTAACCATTTAACAAGTAAGGTATTAAGAATTACTAAGATAAAAAGATAAAACATGTTAATATTAAACATTAAGGTCCATGTTGAGTTTACAATATACTTATTCTTACACCATTAGTGTAATATTTTCACTTTGACATAATAAACTTAGCTAAACATAATGAAGAAGAGAAATATAAATAAACAAAATAAAAACATAAATAAGATATAAGTTAACTAAGTAAAGGAAAGGAGATGAAAATCATAAATAAGATATTAATGAAAGCAAAACTTAAGAATTACAAAAAAAAATATAAAAAGCAAGTAAGAGCAAGTTCTTGATCTTAACAACCAATCCCTTAAATGTATGACAAATATTTTCTTTTATAGGTCAAAATTTGAAACTATTGATTTGATGACTAATTATTGAGTAAATGACCAACTCTTAACTTGGTGAAAATCTTTATCTTCTTGTCTAAATAAAACGTCATTGCTAGTATCAGAACTGGAACCACTTGTACTTATGAAAGTTATAGGAAATTGTCTTATCTTTCCAGGAAAAAAATTTAAGGTTATTTGGACTTGTAGAATTCGAGATATGGGTTGAACACTGAACAATGTCTTGGCTGCAGGACAGATTCAAACTTCTCAATTATTTCTATAATTTAGACTTAAAAACGATATTTTTAAATCTGACTCCACATGAAAGTTATAGGCCTATGTCTTACCGAATTTGTCCAAATATTTGAGGTCATTTGGACATCTATAACTTGAGATATGACCCAATTACCGAACAGTGTTTCAGTTTGGACTGCACCAACATCTTTTTTCTAAGTTTGACCCTCTTTTTGTCCTTTCAATTTCAATACTTAAACTCATCAATCAATCCTTTCATTTATGTTATAGACCTGCATTTGAGATGAACATTTACCATAAATTAAAAGTATCTTATATTATTAGGTATGTTATTATAAAACATTCTTGAGTTAAGAAGTTATTGATACTTCAAGTGCAAAATGATAATATAAAACCTTAATAAACATGCACTTTTAAGTACTAATCACACCTTCCAGCTAGCTTATTACTAGTCCCTAGTAATCAAAGCGTTAAAATAAAAAAAAAACAATTTGTAAATTCCACAAAGTAAGGCATTCATCATTCAACTTCCATTAATCTATCCAGATAAACAAACTTTCATTAAATTCATATATCTGCTCAATACCTCTTAAACAAGATATTAATAAACTTTTTTTTTTGTGCTTAAAATATCAACATATAGTTATGAGGCTTTACTTGAAAGAAAACAAAATTTTAATTCTAATGTTTAAGGTTAACTTCTTTGGGTTAGATTATTATCTTTTTCTTTTTTTTTCTTTGTTTTTTTTAAAAAAATATATATGCATATAACTTAAAACACAATGCATCTTTAATCCATGTAACAAGCTTTCGGCTAATAACTTCCAGATCAGTTGGTCTTAGGCATTAGGTGTTGAGACACCTCTACAAGCTTAGTAACTCGGGTTACAGATACTGATATGTAGATAGTGCAATGTTTGATTCTTTTAAACTTTTCTCCTCAACCCATGTAACAAGCATTGGGTCAATAGCTCCCAAGTTAGTTGACTTTAGGGTATTAAGTGTTAAAACACCCATTCAGACTTAATTGCTTAGGTTAGGGAGGCTATGAAACCAAACTTATTTACGTTATTATTATTATTTTTGTTTTGTTTTTTGTTTGTTTGTTTTTTTGTGTTTTTTTTTTTTGCAAATTATGTACCATTCCTTTCCCTTAGTTGTTACCTTTAACAAAAGAACATAAATAATGTAATAATCCAATGTGTAATGCACAATCATATGTTAAAGTGTGCGTGTGAAAATGAAGAATTAAGAGTACTTGTTAAATGAACACATGAGCAGAATTAAGTGATAATAATACGAGAGTTTGTAAACTTGAATATTTCAAGAAGTATTCTGATAGACCTTGTTAATAATATTTACTAAGATGTGTCTCAAGAATTATTTTAACAAAAGAACTTCTTTACTCTGTCATCTTAGTAACAATAGTTTTGCAAATAGTTTATGAAATAGAAAACACAGTCAGTTTATATATATATATATATATATATATATTGCTACCTTTTTCCCCTAACCAAAATAAGACATTGTCCTCAATGTCCTAAGGTAGAAATATAGAATATAGAAGACATCACCTGAAATAACGAACACTGACAAACCTGAAACACTATTAAACAAATATAAGAAACAACAAGAACCCTACATGATTAAGGTAAACAAAATAAAAGAAATACAAATTATTTATGCTTAAAAATGACTTCTACATGTTAGGGACCTGACCATCAGGGAAGGACTCACTAAAGTTCATATGCATTCCTTTATAGAGGTTGAAAAGGTACATGTTAGACATGGAGATAAAGAGTTTGTCCTCAATAGTCTTTTTTAAAGAGACAAACTCTCCATATTTAGCATATAAACCTTGAGAAGTATTCTTCAATGTCTCTATCCTCATTTGAGAGTTATGTGCCTCTTCTTTTCCCTTTATCTCCTCTCTTAAGGCTCTTTTAGATTAT
Source organism: Populus tomentosa (assembly GCA_018804465.1). Classification (NCBI taxonomy): domain Eukaryota; kingdom Viridiplantae; phylum Streptophyta; class Magnoliopsida; order Malpighiales; family Salicaceae; genus Populus; species Populus tomentosa. Next base: position 14,162,085 of record CM031995.1, read on the forward strand.
TTGAGTTCATCTACCTTTTTCTTCAAAAAGTCTATTTGGTTATACGCCTCCACAAGCTTCTCTTCAATTGAGCTTAGGATGCAGGCCTGACCCTTTATTTCCCCCTTGTAGTTGAGGGTAACCTTGACAACCTTTAGCTAAGCATCTTTAGCAGCCTTCTTCTTCACCAATTTACGCACCTCAGTCTTATTAGCATGGTATTGCTCAATGGCCTCCTTCATGGCCCTTCTCTTCCCACCTTACTGACTTCTCAAATAGGCACACATCATGAAGGTCTAAACAACAGCAAATAACAAAATGAGTTAATTATTATTATTATCATCAAAGACTAGTTCATAGAAAATGAAAGTTGTATAAAAATATTATTCATACTTAGAAGGCCATTTGTCCATTTATAACCGAAAGACACTAGTAGTTAGGGTTTATCAAAGCGTTGATATTAAAAGGGAGAGTGAGCAACTTATCTAAGGTATCCATTACCTCTAGTCCATTAGGCCTTATGGTGGACCTTCCATGTAAGAAGGACTTCATTATCCTTCTCTCCTCTTCATAGAGGTCGGGAAAGTAGAGTGGAACATGATCCAGTTTAACGTAGAGAAGAAGTCTTTCAAACCCATGTCATAAAACACATGGCTTGAAGACCCAGTAAGCATAGGAACTAGGTTAGGTGGAGTTGAAATGTAGATAAGAGGTGTAGCTACTTCAACATTAAAGTCAGAAGCAACTGAGACCCTTTGTCTCTTTTAATGAGACAACATTAAGGATGATTGAGCTGGGAGTAGGTGTCTTGTGACACCATGATATTTGAGTTTGACTCCCCTCTATAGTTTGACTCGTCTCTATAGTAACTTAGCTCCCTGCCATAGTTGAAAGAGCATCCTTTAAATGAAAAGACCTAACCACTAGAAGCCCCTTAACACCTCTAGGAGCTTTTTTTGCATCCATCCTCCTAGATACAAGAACTTCCTTTAAGAGGGAGACAAAAAGGTCCTTGAATGAAGAGGCGCGACTGGGTGTTGAAGTAGTCACATGGCTAAGCATAAATGGTGTGAACTCACTGAACTTCTAGTTAGTTTTTTTTTTTTTTGGCTAAGGATCTTGTACAAGGAAAAAGTTAGATGATGAATAACAATGTTAAACTAAAATAAATGGTTGAGAAAATGACATACTAATAACAAAAGGGTTATGCATCCCTAGGTAATCTTAGTCATCCCCTAAGGTTTGAAGCCTCTTTGGGGACAATTTCATCCCCTCTTCCCCTCTTTGGAGTCATTAACTCATATAGTTGATTTCATACTTGGTCTAGAACTGACGTAGCCTACTATATATATAGCCTCTCCTCCTCATTGAGATCAGGCTTATCATTCACACTCGCTAAAGGCACTTTTTAAAAGCGAGGGCATGCTTAGATAACATTATAGCCTAGTTGAGGTCTAGCTACACCATTAAATTTCACTATCACCTATTTCCCCCTCCATTTCGTTACATGAGTGGATTTACCTTGGAAAGTACCTTTCAAAAACCCTTTTAGCCTGGTGGAAAAAGTAAATAACTAGGGGATGGAAGGCTCCATTTCAACATTATTGATCAACGTGTAGCAGTGTTTGAATACTCTAATTAAAGGCTCCAACATAAGGATCCTCAACATCTTATCAAAAATAAACAAGGTGGTTTACCTGTTAGGGTGGAGCTCAACCAAAATCATATTGTAATAACAAAATATATCCCTTACAAACCTTTGAAATTGAAATAAGTACCCAAACTCTTATATACATATAGAAGTAGTAATGATAAAATCACCCTAAAAAAGCTTGTTAGTGACATGGGTAACCCAGTCATCCACCTCAGGCAATGGTACTGTAAAATCCCCTAGTTGCCTAGAGTTAGCAAAGAACACTTGCTCGTACGATATTGTGCATTCCTTTTTGTCCTAAGGATCCCTAGGTGATCTTAGTCATCCCCTAAGGTTTGAAGCCTCTTTGGGGACAATTTCATCCCCTTTTCTAATAAAAAAAAAGGATCGAGCAAAATCACTTTTATTTCTAGGCCTATTCTAATGGTAGTCAACTGACACAACCAAAAGATTGATATCTTCTTCCAAATGTAGGAGTGTCGAAGTAATAAATAACCTAGCATGACCAGGGTCGAACTATATGGAGGTTAACTATATAAATAATAATAATAATAATAATAATAATACTAATAATAACAACAATGATGATGATGATGAGAAGGAGGAGGACGACTTTGAGATGTAAGATTAATGTGAAGATTAAACAATGATAAAAAATTTTTTCAAGGTTAGAGGATCCACTAATGGTATTTCAAATAAGTATAATATAAACTCTTTTTATTACTCAATTGAAAACCACACACAAAGGAGGTTCCAATCGGATGATTTATCATTAATAGCTCATTATAAATTATTAACATGATCATATTAATTATTTTATTTAAATAACACCAAACTTTTAAATATTGTCAAAAATTCATGATACTAACTTATGTTAACAATAAATTAAGTTCCTTTCATAGCATAGGTGTAGGTTATACCATACGGTTGGCTATGAAAGTGTCAAGCATTTGTTATACCAATTGTTATACAACACAAATCTAGATTAACCATTTAACAGGGTATTAAGAATTAATAAGATAAAAATGATAAAACATGTTAATAGCAAGTTTCTTATGATATCATCATTGAAGTCCATATTGAGTTTATATTATACTTATCCTAACACCATTAGTGAAACCTTTTCACCTTGACATAATAAACTTAGTTAAAATAATGAAGAAGAGAAACATAGATAAATAAGATAAGAACATAATTATATAAGTACAGTAAAGAAAATGAAAAGCATAAACAAGAGATTAAGAAAAATATAACATAGAATAAAACTTGAACATATAAAATACAAATAAAAAGAGCAAGAGTAAGATCTTAACCTGAACAATAAAAAATGCCTAAATGCATGGCAAACGCCTTCTTTTATAGGCCAAAATTTGAAACTATTGATTTGATGACTAATTGTTGAGTGGGTGACCATATCTTGACTTGGTGACAATCTTTATTTTCTTGTCTGAATAAAACATCATTGCTACCATCAGAATTTGAATAGATTTATGTCTTGAAAGTTCTAGGAAATTGTCTCATGTTTCTAACGAAATATGAATCGGTGCATTTGGACTTCTAGAACTCGAGATATGGACTGAACACCAAACAATGTCTGAGCTACAGGACAGATTCGGACTTCTCCGTTGTTGTTACAATTTGAACTCGAAAACAGTCTTTTTAAATCTTGGACTCTGAATGAAAGCTTTGGGCCTATGTTTTAGCTTTCCATTCATATAAAGCAGGCTTAAATCCAAGTTTTGCAGCTCCAGTTATGATCCAATAACCGAATGGTGTTCCAGTTTGGACTGAACCAACATCTCTTTTCTAAGCTTAGCCCTCTTTTTGTCTTCTCAATTTCAGTAGTTAAACTCATTAATCAATCCCTTGATTTATATGATAGGCCTGCATTTAAGATGAAAATTTACCATAAATTAAAGGTATCTTATATTATTAGATATGTTATTATAAAACATGCTCTAGCTAAGGAGTTATTGATACTTCAAGTGCAAAATAATGATATAAAACCTTGATAAAAATGCACTTTTAAGTACTAATCATCGACCCCTGGCGAGTGATTTTAGTTTTAGGTTTGAAACTAAAATCTTTCTTAGAATAATTAATCTTATTGCCCTATTTAGAAGTCATTATTATAAAGTACATGAAATGAAGAACAAAATAAAATGTATTTTTTGCATTTACCTAGAAGAAGACTCTTCTCTAGAAGATAAACAAAACTTGATATTCTTATTTTAAGCTCTTAATGTAGAAAAGTTTGAGAAAGTTTTTGACTAAAGTGAAAAATGGGATTGAGAAAGAAGAGGGTTTATGTAGGCCACCACCTCTCACTTCCACCAATGAATGAAAGACATGTGGCACCACACTATAACTTTAGGAAGGTTAAACGTATATAACTTTGATTACACACCATCAAATAGTCTTCTAAGAAAGATTGTGCACCCTCCCTAACAACATTTACAATTAATGTGGGGAGATACCATTTTTCTAGGGAAGATAAGACATATCTGATTGATTATCTCCCGAAAGACTTTTCAAATATTTTCATATGGAATGCATAAAGACTTGGGAGGAAAATGATGAATTAATATTTTTAACGCTTTGTGAAAAAACCTAAAACCCTGTCTAAAAAGGTCCAATAACAAGGTGGTAACCCACCAACAGATGGGTTCGGCGAGCTGTCAGGCTCGACATACTTAGGTCGGCCATATATTGAGCCTAAATAAACGTGTTTGACAAGTTTCCAAAACTAACGTACTTGGGCTTGACCACGTGCGGAACCCAAGTAAGCATGAGTCTAGCGAACTACCAAACCTAATATACTTGAGTTCAGTCATGTGCCAAGTCTAAGAGAACACGGGTTTGGCATGTAAAAACCAAAAAAAAAAAAAGTAAAGCCAAAATGACTACACCATTGTTATTGGCAGCAGTAGTTTTGGCTGCTAATTTCTGAATTGGCAACGGCATAGTTCTTTGCTGTCATTTTCTGAATCAGTAGCGGTACTGGAAAACCCAATAAAAAATTAGAGTTGGATTAGCCTATCCTAGGGGAGAATTGGAATAGGAACCAATCTAAGATAGCTTAAAAGAGGGATAGGAACCAGAGATCCAGCACCCAAACACACCCCTCTCATTTAAGAGGGGGTATAAATGCAAAAAGAGAGGGAGGGTGAACTTTCCTCTTCCCTAAATGGGCGGCCAGTTGCAGTAGGCCTTCTCCCTCTTTCCCAAAGTAAAACCAGCCAGCTGCATGTAGTAGACCCTCTCCCTCTTCCTAAAAAGAAGACTGAAAGTGACTTGCTATATGCAGATCTCTTATGGTGTTGGGTGAGAAGAGAGCTAGAGGAAAGGAAAAGTGATTGAAAACATGGTGGAAGCTGGAGCCTAAACCTTTCTCCTTAACTGATAGTAGCCATAACTGTAACACACACATCCTTCCACCAAGCAGAAAATCAAACCCAACTAGCCTCCATGCTACTTTCCCTGAGCGTGGAGTGAGAAGTGAGTAAGAAGAAGTAGAAAAAACCAAAAACCTAGGAGAAGCATAAGCCTAAAGGCTAGTTGGACAGCAAAAGAGGGAATGAAGAAAACTAAAAAGAAGAGGGAGAGTAGGTCATCGTAACCTGCACTAAACTTGTTAAATTCATGAGGTATGAACCATACTACTCCTTCACTTGTTCTTGGGGCCTTAGAGCTAAAAAGGGAGAAGAAAACCTAAAAATAGCCTAAGATTCTCACACTAACTGTTAAAGAAAACTAGACAAGGATGAGGGATGAAAATGGAGCTGAATGGGGAACCTAATTTCAAAACATTTAACAGAGGAAACGTATAATTTTGAATGAAAAAAATTAGAAAGGTGGCCAACCATGATGAGGGCTAGACAAAACATAGATTAAAGGGATAAAAAGCAAAGATGATGATCTTGTTAGAGTTGCTTAATTATGTGAAACGAAACAGAATTATAAATGTGTTGATGTCATGAATTCTGCATATATGGTTGAAGAAATGGTATGAAAATGTGATGGTGGATGTTAAGTGCAAAAAACATGGTTATTTATAGCCATGAAAGCATACTACAACCGAAATAGGAATCTAATGACAAAATATGTGCTGGAATTGAATTTGCATGTGTTAATGCCAATATTGTATGATTTTGTTGGATCCAAAGAACGAATTGTGTTATCGGCAGCAAATCAGGTGTTTGCTGCCAAATTGTTGTCCGCAGCGAATCAGGTGTTCGCTGCCGAATTGTGTTGTCCGTAGTGAATCAGGTGTCCGCTGTTGAATTTGTGTTTTCCATAGCAAATCAGGTGTTCGCTACTGAATTGTGTTGTCTGCAGCAAATCAGGTATTCGTTGCTGAATTTGTGTTTTCCAAAGAAAATCAGGTGTCCACTACTGAATTGTGTTATCCGCAACGAAGTAGCATTTGCTGCTAAAAGTGTATTGGCTATAGTGAATTAGCATTTGTTGCCAATGTTGTATTGTCTATAACGAATTAGCATTTGATGCCAAAATCAAGTTGCCTGCATCGAATTAGCCTTCGTTGCCAAAAGCATGTTGGTTGTAGCGAGGAAGCATTTGCTGCCAAAATTGAGGTGCCTGTACGGCCGACAACGAACTAGTTTTCAATGCTGAACTATACAGCCTACACAGCAAATCAGTTTTCACTGCCGAATTGTGTGGCCAACAGTGAATCAGTTTCGCTGTCAATTTTCTACAATAGATCCCTCATGTAGAAATGACTTAAATGTGTAAGAGAGAGAGACTATGGTTATAGTGAGAGAAAACTCACTAGCATTCGCTGGTATTGATTGGTCATTCTCCACTGTACAACATCTTCTTCTTTACCTGTTGTCTGATTATTGAGGGTCTTTCTTGACTGAAACATGGGGAAATCTAAAAAGAAACTGATGATGCTCCGTGATGCCTAATTTGATTGTCACTCCCTCACAACTTGGGCCTTCCCACCTGGACATCGTTGCTCTCGACCTCTTCATAGTGATTCACCCCCATCTTCTCAAGATGTACTGACTATAGGGTTGGATTATCCCGACCTTTTGTCTTCTGATTCGTTTATACCAGATTCTGAAGTGGTGGCTTTGCTGCCTGAAACCCTAACCCCAACAACAACAAATGTCGTGCTAGCCACCTCTGCTAGACTAGGTAGAAGTGAAGACACTATGGTGACTGGAAACCTAGAGTTGCTGAGTCGTCAAGGGCCATAGAGGTGGTCACGCCTCCCTCTGCTGAGATAACCCGTGGTGGCTTTGAGGGCGTCTCGCTTATGCCTACAACACTCACCTCTTCCTCCCACCAAGTATCTCTCCGTCCATTATTGATGATGATCAACCTAAGATTTCTATGCTACCTATAGCTAAAGGCCCTAACCTTACATATGTTCCATTCTCTTGTAACCTTGACTCCTGTTCTTTTTTATCCGAGGATTTTGGTGAACTTAAGGATATCTGGAAACAATGTTTGATTGGGTACTATTTTGGTAAACCTCTTGCATATACCACACTTAGGAAAATTATGGATCATGTATGGAAATGTAATGTCAACCTGCATCTTCATGATTATGGTTGGTTAATCTTTTATTTCTCAACAGAAGAGGATATGTTACATGTCTTGAATAGAGGTCCTTACATTGTCCAAGGTCAGCTGCTGGTTCTCAAACCTATGACTCCCTTCTTTGATTTTTGTAAACCAAACTTGTCATATACACCGGTTTGGGTGAGATTTCCCAACCTTACTTTGGAATGTTGGTCATAAGCTTGTTTGTCAAAGATTAGTAGTATCATTAGCAAACCTATCCGCAGTGATACTCTAAAGAATTCCATGTCTTAGATTTTATTTGCTAGAGTTTTGATAGAAATTGACTTATATGTGGATTTACCTACCACTATTAACATATCCATGCCAGATGGCACCACAATTAACTAGAGGGTTGTCTATGAATCCCTTCCAAAGCTCTGCACATAATGCTACAAGCTTGAACATTCTGGTACTACCTACCAGAACCTTGGTGCTAGCCTTGAAGACTTGCCTTCCCCCGCGCCAACCAAACGTGTGCATATATCCTCTGTTCATGTATCTTTTGCTGGCCCCTCAAAGACCATGGCTGATGTGAAACCTGTTCTATGCCCTCCCCCAGGATTCTACACTGTAGCTGCAACTACAACTACAACTAGAACTTCGAAAGCTAATCGAAGGAGGAAAAAGGAAAAACTTCCTGGAGTGGCCGACTCCTCCAGGTCTGATGGAAACAAAATGCTTGATTCTCCCTCTGGTACGAGCAAGGATCGTTCCCTGCCTAAGCGTGCAGGATTACTGCCACAGGATACTTCCACTACCTTGTCTGCTGCTACTTTTGGTTTATCTGCTGGGAAAAAACAAGGAAATCCATGGATGATTGGTCCTCCCCCTGGTTTCTTTTGATTGCTCGATGTTGTTGGTCTTTGCCTTTGCTTTTTAGTAAGGGTCTATTGGTTGTTGCCATTAGTTCTTTTAGTGTTGTGGTCAGCATGTTGATGATGATAGTTGTTGTATGTCCTTACTTCGTTAAGGGCTTGCTTGCTTTTGGTGATTGTCCTTTGGCCCTAGGCTTTTGCTCCACAACCTCGGTCTACTTTTTTGTTAGTTTTGCTAGCTTAAATTGTTCAGGTAGGTTGTTCCCTGTGCCTACTTTGTATGATATGATGTTATTAGTTCCTTTTCGGATGTATGGTTGTGCAAGGGTCCTTATATTGCTGTATATTTCTGTAAAAGGGAGTATGTTCCCTTAATATGCTTTTGGGGTGCTTATCCTTAGGAGCTTGTTCCCCTGCCCCCTCTTATTAGTTTGTTTTAGTATTGTTGCGCAAGATATGCTTGCTTTGTTTTTCCAAGGAGCATGTTCCCTAGTCTTTGGGATTTAGCTTTTATGTAAATATTTCGTACTTCGCTGGTTTGCCAGCTTGTTTTTGATCTATATATTTCTTACATTTGATAAAAAAAAAATGACTTAAATGCTTGTAATAATTTCATTGTATGAATGTGTTTAATGTGGAACACTTGAGTATAAGCATATAGACTCTTGAAATAAGTATGGTGATGAATATGATTTAAGGATGCAAATGTACTGACTTGTGGCCATGGATGTCTTAGGTGGTGTGGTCCATCATTAGGATAAGGACAACCCGTAAGTGGAGTAGGTAGGTGGTTTCCACCTTTTTCTCGTATGATGTTTATGTTTTGAAATGATTTACTTATGATGATATTTTATTAAATCCTTATTGAATGATGAAACAACGATGAAGTGTTTGATTGAATTCTTGATGATTATCAAAACGACTATGAAATATCGATCGAGTTCTTGATGAATATTGAAACAATGAAGAAAATATTAATGTTCTAAATTGACCCATTTAAGGTGAATATATTATGGTGTTATGATGAATATTAAACCGAATATGAGATGTTGATTAGGCTATTATGAATTTGGGCTGCTGATGAATGGTAGTATGAGTATTACGAAGGATTTATTGTTGTATTTTTATTGAATGTTATTGTATGAATGGTTGTATAAGTATTATGAAAGATCTGCCATTTTATATATTGAATGTAATTGTGACAAATGTATTACGAAAGATCTACCGTAGTATTATACTGAATGTGAATTATCATGAACGATTGTATGAGTATTACGAGGGATCTATTGTTGTATTGTATTAAATATTAATTGTCATGAATGGTTAGATGAGTAATACGAAGGGTACTGTTGTGTTATACTGAATGTTAAACTGTTATGGAAAGTTTGTTTGTGTATTACAAATGATATATTATCATGTTATTGAATGTTAAACTATTACAAAATGTCTATATGAGTACCACAAATGGTCTGTTATTATGTTCTGGTGAATGTCAAATTGTTATGAATCATTTGAATGAGTGACACGATCAAAAAATTGATGTCTTATCCCAAGTGTAGAAGTGTCGAAGTAATAAATAACCCGACAAGACTAGGGTCGAACCACAGGGAGGAGAACTATATAAAATTATAAATAGTAAATGAAAAGGAGTTAAAGAGACCTTTTGAGATGTGATATTGATATGAGTATTAATCAAAGATAAAAGCAAATGTCAAGGTTAGAGGATCCACTAATAGTATTAGAAATAAGTATAGTATAAACTCTTTTTATAATTCAACTGGAAACTACACATAAAAGAGGTTCCAATCGGATGATTTATCCTTAATAGCATTATGAATTTTTAACATGATCATATTAATTATCTTATTTTAGTAACACCATACTTTTAAATATTTTCAGGAATTTATGATGTCAACTTATGTTAATAACAAATCAAGTTCCTTTCATAGCACATATGTAGGTTATATGCCATACGGTGGGCTATGAAAGTGCCAAACATTTATTGTACCAAGTGTTATACAATACAAATCTAAATTAACCATTTAACAAGCAAGGTATTAAGAATTAATAAGATAAAAATGATAAGACATGTTAATAGCAAGTTTCTTAGGATATCAACATTGAAGTCCATATTGAGTTTATATTATACTTATCCTAACACCATTAATGAAACCTTTTCACCTTGACATAATGAACATAGCTAAACATAATGAAGAAGAGAAACATAGATAAACAAGATAAGAACATAGTTATGATGAAAAGCATAAAGAAGAGATTAATGAAAGCAAAACTTAAACATTACAAAAATACAAAGAAAAAAAGCAAGAATATGATCTTGATCTGAAAACCAAGATGTTAGATGCATGGCAAATGCCTCCTTTTATAGGCTAAAATTCAAAACTATTGATTTGATAACTAATTATTGAGTAAGTGGCCACCTCTTGATTTTGTGACAATCCTTATCTTCTTGTCTGAATAAAATGTCATTGATAACATCATAATTTGAACATATAGTCTTCATGAAAGTTGTGGGAAATTGTCTCAGCTTTCATGAAAGTTCTGGGAAATTGTCTCAGCTTTCCAACAAAAAACAAAATCGGTGCATTTGGACTTCTAAAACTCGAGATATGGGCTGAACATTGAATAATGTCTGGGTTGTAGGACATATTCTAACTTCTTTATTATTGCTATAATTTGAACTTAAAAATGTCATTTTTAAATCTTAAACGCTCATGAAAGTTTTAGGCCTATCTTTTAGCTTTCCATATATATAAACCAAACCTAAATCCAAGCTCTACAGCTCTAGTTATGATCCAATAACCAAATAGTGTTCCAATTTGGACTGAACCAACATCTCTTTTCTAAACTTAGTCATCTTTGTCTTCTCAATTTCAGTAATTAAACTTATTAATCAATCCTTTGATTTATGTGATAGGCCAATATTTAAGATGAATATTTACCATAAATTAAAGGTATCTTATATTATTAGACATGTTATTATAAAACATGCTCTACTTAAGGAGTTATTGATATTTCAAGTGCAAAATGATGATATAAAACCTTGATAAAAATACACTTTTAAGTACTAATCACATCCCTCAACCAGCATATTACTAGTCCCTAGTAATCAAAGTGTTAAAATAGAAAATTAAGTTGCAAGTTCCATAAAGCAAGGCATTCATCATTCAACTTCCATTAATCTATCCATATAAACAAACTCTCATTAAATTTATATATCTACTTCATACTTCTTAAACAAGATATTAATAAACCTTTCTTCTATGCTCAATATATCAACATATAGTTATGGGGCTTTAAGGTTAATTTTCTTGGGTTGGGATTATTTTTTTTTTTTTTTTTTTTAATATATACACATATAATTTAAAAAATAATGCATCTTTAACCCATGTAACGAGCTTTAAGTTAATGACTTCCAGACCAGTTGGTTTTAGGACATTAGGTATTGAGACACCTCTTCGAGCTTAGTAACTCGGGTTGCAAATACTGATACGTAGATAGTGTAATGTTTGATTCCCTTAAACTTTTCTCCTTAACCCATGTAACAAGCACTGGGCCAATAGCTCCCAAGTCAGTTGACTTTAGGATATTAGGTATTAAAAAATCTCTTCGAGCTTAATTGCTTAGGTTAGGGAGGCTACGAAACCAAACTTATCTACATTCTTATTATCATCAATATTATCAATTTGTTTTGTTTTTGTTTTTTTTTGTTTTTTTTACAAATTATATGCCATCCCATTTCCTTAATTGTTACTATAACAAAAGAACATAAATAATATAATAATCCAATATGCAACCTACAATCATATGTTAAAGTGTGTGAAAAGGAAGGTTTATGAATACTTGTTTGATAAGTATATGAGCAAAATCAATTGATACTAATGCAAGAGTTTGTAAACCTAAATATTTCAAGAGAAGTATGTGATAGACCTTGTTATGAATATTGCATATAACCATTGAAAAATGTTTACTAAGGTGCGTCTCAAGAGTCAATAAAATTCTCCCTTACTCTACCATCCTAGTAATAACAGTTTTGTCAAATGGTTTTATTAAAAACAAAAGCAGTTAGTTTTTTTTTTGTTTTTATAATGTCAACCATTACCTGCTCCCACTAACCAAAACGAGATATTGTCCTCAATGTCCTAAGATAAAAAGATAGAGTATAGAAAGACATCACCTGAAATAGCAAACATTAACAAACTTGACACACTCTTAAAAAAATATAAAAAATAACAAAACAAAATCATAAGCTATTAATAAAACCAAAAGACACAAGGTATCACAAACGAAGGCTCAAATCCAATCTAAATTTTTTACGGCTTTCCTTAGTTGATCAATTTATGCAACTCATGGAGGGATCAATTACAGGGATGAAAGATTGTAGTTGGTCAATCAATTGTTAAGCAGTAGCAGCAGAGATTATGATTTGTCGTGCCAAAGATGTTAGAAATTCCTGTTCCACAAATTGATCAATAAAAGACAATAAATTATCATAAAAACCATTAACATTTAGCAAACCTATATGTTTATGGTAAATGTGCAGTTGGGCCCAAGAGAAAATATGAAAGATCTCTTCGAATGTGCCCAGACCACCTGGTAAGGCAATGAAGGCATCAGCGTGTTTAAACATTATATTCCTTCGATCAGACATTGTGAAGGCCTGTAATTCTTCTCCAATTGTTTTTCCAATGATGTCCTTTTTTGCTAAAGTTTTAGGAATGACCCGCAAACCTTGACTGCTTCTTAAGAATGCAGTTGTTGACAAACTTCTCATTAACCCAAGGCTGTCTTCTCTATATACTAAATGAATCTTTCTCTTAGCTAGTATCTGACCAAGATGATTTGCGGATTCTATAAATTCCTTTTCTTTCCCAGGATTGGATCCACAAAAAAACAAAAATATTTTTTATTTTAAGAGCCGAGGATCCTGTCATTCCAAGACCTGTCTATGCTTGTAGAATGTATGGGTTGAGTAGAAATGAAGGGAAGAAAAAGAAGGTTTTATAGATGAGAAAAAGAAAATGCAATCATATCGTTTATATGAAAACTAGTTGGAGTCTCTTTCTCTTTCTTCCTTTTTTTTTTGTTCTTTTTTTAAAGCATGTGTATGTTTATGTAGTTGTGATTGTGGCTCACATCCTCCTTTGGTTTTATGTCCAAGAACGACTTAAACGCCCTCTATGGTCAGGATAGGCTTCTCATCCAGTTTTCTTAAAAACTGACAAACAATGTCTTTTTTTAGTCAAATTCCCAAGACTATGATGAGCATGTTCTTTATGAAAATGGGGCCATAAATCATGAATTGCACGATGCACACCTCCACTATGATGAACTTAAGAGTCAATAGAAGATTATCTAAAGACTTTCTATGTTTTGAAATAAATTCCACATTTTGACAATTTTCACGGGGTTTGCAGAATGCATATGAGTCCTTGATCATGGTAGGCTAGTTAAATTCACTTTGTAAGATTTTTACAGTCATCTTTTTTTACGTGAAATGATCCCCATGATTTAGAGTGACAAACTTTAATGACACTACTTACCTCATTATTGGGAATATGTCTTTGAAATATTTCATCAGGACAATATTTGAATAAGCAAGGGTCATCCCAATAAAAGGTTTGCATGTTGCTCAAAAACTTTCTTTTGTCTTGGTTATCCAAATGAGCTGGCAAAAATCTTGAAGTAAGAAAATTGATATTTTTAGTTAACCAAAGCATTGAACTAAGAGAAAGTAAAGATTCATCAGGAAAGTAATCATCAATTGGTGTGATGTCGGATATTGAATCTATTGTCAATTTTGACAAATGATCCACGACAACATTTTCGGTGCCTTTTTCATCCTCGTTTGCTTCCTGTTTGGTCATGGCATGAGGAAATGGAAGTGCTAGCAGGGAATAAGTCTTTTCTTTGCAATGTTCAGATTCAACCCCTTCCTTACCCTCAAATATTGACTCATCATCTTTCTCATAAGGTTCAAGAGTGGGTTTTTCAATAACCTTACCACTACGAAGAGTGATGACTGATTTGACTTGATCCCTGTGTTGGCTTCTGGAACTACTTGCATTTGCATTGTATTGCCCCTTTGAATTTTGTTGTGGTTGAGATGGAAACTTACCTTTCTCTTGGAAACTGAGAGCAGATGTGAATTTTGCAAAAGTATCTTTAAAATCTGTCATGCTTTTCAATGAATGCATGCAATGTTTCCTCAAGATTTCTTCTAGGAGGTGGAGCATAAGGAGGTACATATCCATGAGAATTTTGGAAATTATGGTGTGCATGAAATGGTGGCTGTGAAGTTTGTGCATTATTGTTATTACTTTTCCAACTAAAAATTGGGTGATTTCTCCAACTAAGATTGTATGTTTGCAAGTATGAATCATGATTTGGCCATCGAAAACTGTTTAAAGCACTGACTTGTTCATGGAGACTTTCTTTGAAAAAGGCAAATTTAGACAATCATTAATTGAATGTTCATTAGTTTCACAGATTTGACACAATGTTTTGAACAAATTTTAATTTACCACTCTTTTTCAATTCTAATGTCTCGACTTTTCTAGCTAAAGATACAAACTTGGCTTGGTGGTCATGATCTTCCCTAAGGTTGTATATTCCTCTACTACATATATGATGTTGAGCTTTACTTGGTGCCTCATAAGTGCCTATAGTGTCCTAATTTTGAGCATTTTCAACTAGCAAGTGTAGGTACTCCATTGCTTCATTAGGGTCTTTATCTTCAAAAGTTCCATTACGCATCAATTCCATCATTTGTCTATCTTTAGATGTTAACCCTTCATAAAAATATGAAATCAATCTCCATGTTTCAAAACCATGATGAGGGCAAGTATTAAGCAAGTCTCGATACCTATCCTAACATTGGTAAAATGTTTCTCCTGGTTTTTGAGTGAAAGTGGTGATTTGTCTTTTGAAAGAGTCTGTGAGACGGAAAAAACTTCTTTAAAAATTGTTGTTGCATTTCATCCCAAGCACGAATGGATCTTGACTTAAGATTTTGTAGCCATGTTTTTGCTTTATCTTTTAATGAAAAAGGAAAAAGATTTAATATGATAGTGTTCATCCTACAATTTAAGTCATTATAGGTGTTACAGACTTCCTTAAATTCTCTCAAATGCAAGTATGGTTTTTCTAGATCTAAGCCATGAAAAGAAGGTAAAAGTTGAATAATGTCTGGTTTAAAATTAAAATGAGAAGCATTAGGAGGAAAAATGATACATGATCGCGCACTTGTTCTTGTTAGATTCATGTAGTCTCTAAGTGTTCTAACCCGATTATTCTTATTATTCTCATTATAAAACGATTGATTATCCTTTTCAGCTATGTTTTCTAAAAAAGAAAAGGATACCTTACAAAGTCTATCATTTAATGTACGTTACCAAACTCTCATGCACATGTAGGAAGAAAATAAAAAGAAAAAGAAAATGAGACAAAACATAAGAAACAAAAGTTAGATAAAAGAAAAGTAAAAGGAGAAAAATATAACAAAATTTATAATTTGTATAGAAATTTACCTCTCCGAAAACGGCGCCAAAAACTTGACACGACCAAAGATTGATGTATTATCCCAAGTGCAGGAGTGTCAAAGTAATAAATCACTCGGTAAGACCGGGGTCAAACCACTAGGAGGTGAACTATATAAATTACAAATAATATATATATATATATATATATATATATATAAAATAAAACGAAGAGTTGATGAGAATATTATGGGATATTAATGTAAGGATTGAATAATGATAAAACAATTGTCAAGGTTAGAGGATCCACTAATAGTATTAGAAATAAGTATAGTATAAACTCTTTTTATTAATCAACTGGAAACCACACACAAAAGAGGTTCTAATCGGATGATTTATCCTTAATAGTTCATTATAAATTTTTAACATAATCATATTAATAATCTTATTTAAGTAACACCAAACTTTTAAATATTGTCAGGAATTCATAATTCTAACTTATATTAACAACAAATCAAGTTCCTCACATAGCACAAGCGTAGGTATAAACATTTGTTAATAACATGAAAGTGCCAAGTTTCTTTCATACTATACAGTTGGCTATGAAAGTGTCAAGCATTTGTTGTACCAAGTGTTATACAACACAAATCTAAATTAACCATTTAACAAGTAAAATATTAAGAATTAGTAAGATAAAAAGATAAGACATGTTAATAACAAACTTTCTTAGATATAAACATTGAAGTCCATGTTGAGTTTATATTATACATATTCTAACACCATTAGTGAAACCTTTTTACTGTGACATAATAAACTTAGCTAAACATAATAAAGAAGATAAAACATAAATAAACAACATAAGAACACAAGTATAGTAAAAGAAATGAAAAACAAAAATAAGAGATTAAGGAAAATATAACATGAAATAAAACTTAAACATTACAAAAATATAAAGAAAAAAATAAAGAGCATGATCTTGATCTGAACAACCAAGATGCCTAAATGCATGGCAAATGCCTCCTTTTATAGGCCAAAATTTGGAACTATTGATTTGATTACTAATTGTTAAGTGGGTGGTCACATCTTGACTTGGTGATAATCCTTATCTTCTTATCTAAACAAAACATCATTGATAACGTTAGAATTTGAACAGACTTAACTCATGAAAGTTCTAGGAAATTGCCTCAGTTTTCTAGGAAAAAACTGTAACATCCCCCATTCCAGGATAAAACGGCAATCTCATGTCAATTGAAAAACAGAGTAATTAGATTATATATATATATATATATATATATATATATTCATGGTCTTCGTATTAAAATCTACCGGAAATTTGACGGAGTACCCCCTATACCGGAAGGTCCCAAGTTATTGACATGGAAATCTGTTTACACTTATAATAGCTCGCATCTCATTACTTAATTCCGGACCCAATCATCCTGGGTTTCAATTCCACACTTATACTCACACCTATCAACCACAATATTTATGATATGCATTATATAACAAAATGTCATTATGGATGGATAAAAATAAATAAATACAAATACATAGACATGAAATATGGTTATACGAACTACAAGGTTAAATTCATTCAATCAAGTTTAAACATTAATTATATAAATTAAGTTATACAAATATTTTTATGTTTACAAAATACAAGGGTATACTCCTTAAAACCTAGATTACAAGAAGAGAACATAAGCTAGAATCTAATCGTATCGTGCATGCAATGATCCTGAAACAAAATACATATTATTGAAGGGTGAATATTACAATAAATATAACAACACGAATATCTAACAATTTCAACAGGGTAACATGCATTCTAATATACACTAAATGTATGCTAGACAATACCTGGTGATCCCCTTACCTGGGATCTTAACATACACTAAATATAAGCTAGTCAATACATGGTGATCCCCTTACCCGAGATCCTAATATACACTAAATATATGTTAGTTTACGCCTCAAATCACACTTCTCATATTTCTTTTGTCAGTGATAATTTCATCATTTGGCAATTCACACAACAATTTTTCACCTTGAATACGCATACATTCAATAATTCACATTTGACATTGGTAATATCATTAAATCATGGAACTAACTAAAAAGTATAGGTGTGATTCACCTACCTACAATAGAAGCTCTACTCGTGCTTCCCTGCTGCTGCTGTTGCACCATGCCTATGATCCCTCCTACAATTTATAGGTTTATCTCATAAATTTTCCTCACTCAAGGATATGTTTTATTATAACCATATCAAAAACCAATAAGTCTTTATTTCAGTCATTTCTTAATATTTTACGTTTTTCTCATTTCACCCATTAATATTATCAATCTTTGTCCAACCACAGTTATGATTCCTTTATATATATATATATATATATATATATATATATATATATATATATATTTGAATTGTTTCTGTTTAAATCCCGAATTGTCACTGTCTCATTGAACTGTTATTGTTTCGTTTTTGAATTGTTACTGTCTAGACATTAAACTGTTACTATCTCATTTTTGAACTGTTACTCTCCGACCTCTCCTCAGATTTTTAACTCTATCTAGAGTTATAGAACTTTGATTCAAGTGAGATTAGTCATGTTGGAAAGCTAAAACTTGAGGCTACAAGTTCTCTGAAGGAAGGAGAACTCAGTTCTGCCTCTAAGATAGTCAAAATTTCTCATTAACGAACTTGAACTACCACCTTATATGGTCTGTTATGACCCAGTCTCGGTTGGTGACTCATATTTGGAGTTCTATAACTCCAAATTGAGCAAGACCAATTTCATTAGTTAGCCAACATCCAAAACTATAATTTTTTTGAGGAACCTAATCCTAATTCCTTCATCCTCCTACCCGAAATTTCTCTGAAAGTCAAGAGACGAAACTGTCCAGATTCATCAACCTTTCCATTTACACACAACATATGAAGTTCTTTAATTTACCAACTCATACTTTTTCCTTAATTCAAGTCTAAGAGATCAAATCTATAAATTAACATCCAGGCACCAATTCATAATCGACTTGAAATGACTCAAAAGAGCCGGTTTAGAATACCTTACCTGGTACGAATCAAGGTTTTAATCCCTCACTTTCTTTCTAATGACAACTGGCCCTCCCCTCTTCTCTTTTTGTTTAATTTTTCTTATTAATCCCTTTCCCACCAGTGTTTATTCTACCTATAACCTTAATCTTGGATGGGTTTTTGAAATTTTGGTGTTCCTCTCTTGATTTGTAAAAATTAATATAAAAACTCCCTCTTTTTTTATTTACGTTAGCTGCAGATCTATTTTTGGTGAGAAGAGGAGTATTTATACTCTATAATTATTCTTATTTGCATTTAGGCCCCATTTTCTTCTGGTGTATTCGTTTTGCCCCCACTTCTTTTTAGTTTAGTTTATTTTCTTTAATTTAATCTAGCCTTGATTTTTTTCTCGGGATTTACAAAAATAATTAAGGTCATTTGGACTTCTAGAACTCAAGATATGGGCTGAACACTGAACAATTTCTAGGCTACAGGACAGATTCGTACTTCTCCATTGTTGCTACAATTTGAACTTGAAAATGGTCTTTTTAAATGTTGGACTCCGCATGAAATTTTTAGGCCTATGTCTTAGCTTTCCATCCATATAGAGTAGGCCTAAATCCAAGTTCTACAGCTCCAGTTATGATCCAATAACCGAATGGTGTTCCAGTTTGGACTGAACTAGCATATCTTTTCTAAACTTCGCCCTCTCTTTGTCTTCTCAATTTCAGTAGTTAAACTCATCAATCAATCCCTTGATTTATGTGATAGGCTTGCATTTAAGATGAACATTTACCATAAATTAAAGGTATCTTATATTATTAGATATGTTATTATAAAACATGCTCTAGCTGAGTTATTGATAATTCAAGTGCAAAATGATGATATAAAACCTTGATAAAAATGCACTTTTAAGTATTAATCACACCCCTACGAGCTTAGCAACTCGGGTTGCAGATACTGATATGTAGATAGTGCAATGTTTGATTCCCTTAAGCTTTTTTCATTAACATATGTAACAAGCAGTGGGTCAATAGGTCCCAAGTCAGTTGACTTTTAGGGTATTCGGTGTTAAAACACCCTTTCGGGCTTAATTGCTTAGGTTAGGGAGGCTAGGAAACCAAACTTATCTACATTTTTATTATCATCAATATTATCACTTTTTTTTAAAGCATATACTATTCATTTCCCTTAGTTGTCACCTTTAACAAAAGAACATAAATAATGTAATAATCCAATGTGCAACCCACAATCATATGTTAAAGTGTGTGTGTGTGTGTGAAAATGAAGGTTTAAGATTACTTGTTAAATGAGTATATAAGTAGAATCAATTGATAATAATACGAGAGTTTGTAAACCTGAATATTTCAAGAAAAGTATGATAAAACCTTGTTACAAATGTTGCAAATAACCATTGAAAAATGTTTAGTAGGATATGTCTCAAGAGTCAATAAAATTCCTCCTTACTTTGTCATCCTAACAATAACACTTTTGTCAAATGGTCTTAATAGCAACAAAAAGTTAGTTAGTTAGTTAGTTTTTTTTTTTGTCGACTACTACCCTACCCCCCCAACCAAAATGAAACATTGTTCTCAATGTTCTAAGATAGAAAGATAGAGTATAAAAGACATCACCTGAAACAACGACTACTGACAAACCTGAAACACACTTAAACAAATATAAGAAACAACAAAACACAAATATATGATATTAATAAAACCAAAAGACACAATTTATTACAAACTAAGGCTTAAATTGTAGTTGTGATTGTGGCTCACATTTTCCCTTGGTTTTACGTCCAAAAATGGCTTAAACGCCCTCTATGGGTTGGGGATAGGCTTCCCATCCAGTTTTCTTAAAAATTGATAAACAAGGTCCTTTTTAGTTAGATTCCCAAGACTATGATGAGCATGTCATTTATAAAAATGGAGCTATAAATCATGAATTGCACGATGCGCATCTCCATTAGGATACGTTTCAAGAGTCAATAAAATATTATCTAAAGACTCTCTATGTTTTGAAATAAATCCTACCTTTTGATAATTTTCACAGGTTTTACAGAATACATATGTGTCCTTGAACATGGTGGGCCAAAAAACTCCACTTTGTAAGATTTTTGCAATTGTCTTTGTTGACGAGAAATGACCCCCACATGCCTCGGAAAGACAAAATTTAATGACACTACTTATCTCATTATCAAGAATGCATCTTTGATATATTTGACTAGGAAAATATTTAAATAAGTAAGGGTCATCCTTATAAAATTTTTGCGCTCAAAAACTTTCTTGTGTCTTAGGTATCCAAATAAGTTGGCAAAAATCCTGAAGTAAGAAAATTGTCAATATTAGCAAACCAAGGTATTGAAGCAGTAGAAAGTGAAGATCCATCAGGAAAGTAATCATCATTTGGTGTAATATCAGATGTGGAATCTATTGTCAATCTTGACAAATGATCCGCGATAACATTTTTTGTGCCTTTTTTGTCCTCAATTTCTTCATGTTTGAAAGTTTCAAAGATTTTAGAATTGTGATAGACTTCCATTTGTTTGGTCATAGCATGAGGAAATGAAAGTATTGGTGGGGAATCAATCTTTTCTTTGTAATATTCAGGTTTAACCCCTTCCTTACCCTAACCCTCAAAGATTGACTCATCATCTTTCTCATAAGGTTCAAGAATTGGGTTCTCAATAACCTTACCTCTGTAAAGAGTAATGACTGATTGGACTTGATCCATATGTTGGCTTCCGTAGCTACTTGCACTTGAATTGTATTGCCCTTTGGGATTTTGCTGTAGTTGAGATGGAAACTTACCTTTCTCCTAAAAATTGAGAGTAGATGTGAATTTTGCAAGAGTATCTTTAAAATATGTTATGCTTTGAGCAAGTTGACTGTTGATTGTCTCTTGCTTTTCAATGAATGCATACAAAGTTTTCTCAAGATTTCTACTAGAAGGGGGAACATAAAGAGATACATATCCATGAGAATTTTAAAAATTATAGTGTGCTTGAAATGGTAGCTGTGAAGTTTGTCCATTATTGTTACCACTCTTCAAATTGAAATTTGGATGATTTCTCCAACCAGGGTTATATGTTTATGAGTATGGATCATGATTTGGCCATTGAAAACTGTTTAAAGCGTTGGCTTATTTATGGAGATATTCCTTAAAATAAGGCAAAGTTGAACAATCATTGGTTGAGTGTTTATTAGTTTCACATATTTGACATACAATTTCTTGAATAGATTTCAATTGACAATTCCTTTTCAGTTCTAGTGCCTCAACTTTTCTAGCTAAAGATGCAAATTTGGCTTGGAGGTCATGATCTTCCCTAAGGTTGTACATACCTCCACTAGATGTATGAGGTTGAGTTTTACCTAGTGCCTCACAAGTACCTGTAGTGTCCTAATTTTAAGCATTTCGAGCTAACAAGTCTAGATACTCCATTCCTTCATCAGGGTCTTTATCTTCAAAAATTCCATTGCACATTAATTCCAACATTTGACTATCTTTAAGTGTTAATCCTTTAAAAAAATATGAAACCAATCTCTATGTTTCAAAACCATGATGAGGACATGTATTAAGAAAATCTTTATACCTATCCCAACATTGGTAAAATGTTTCTTCTAGCTTTTGAGTGAATGTGGTGATTTGTCTTTTGAAAAAGTTTGTTCTATGAGATGGAAAAAACTTCTTTAAAAACTGTTGTTGCATTTCATCCTAAGCACGAATGGATCCTGATCTAATATTTTGTAGTCATGTTTTAGCTTTATCTTTTAAAGAAAAAGGAAAAAACTTTAATTTGATGATGTTTATGCTATAATTTAAGTCATTATAAGTGTTACAAACTTCTTCAAATTCTCTCAAATGCAAGCATGGATTTTCTAGTTCTTAATGCCTGGCTTAAAATTGAAATGAGATGCACTAGGAGGGAAAACTATACATGATGGTGCATTTTTTTTATTGGATTTATGTGGTCTCTTAATGTTATAACTCGATTATTCTTATTATTCTCATTATGAAGCAATTGATTATCCTCTTCGGCTCTGTTTTCTGAAATTGATGAGGGTTTCCTAGAAAGTCTACTACTTAATGTATGATGCAACCATATTATTCGATAGTTTCACCCATATTTAACTAGTGTTTTTCATAAGTTTTATATATAAAACGCCTTGATATTCTTTGTTTTATGTTTTGAAGGCACTTTTGGATGAAAGATGCAAAAAGGAGTAAATTGGAGGTAATTGGCATATTTGACCTTCAGTCGATGTTTTGTGCAGAGCGTAAGCTCTAAAGGTTGAAATGAAGTGATTCTAGTGGCATTAAAAAGCTAACATCCATACCTTTCTGGACATCTAAGGCACGATAATAAACTAAGGAAGAGCATGGAAATCGCAGCTTTCAAAGTCAAATCTCGCAATTTGCCAGTGTTGACCTTCGGTCATTCCGACTTGAATATCTGGAGCTACATAAGTTCAATTGATGCAAACTCAATTGTTTTGGATTTCTGACTCAAATTCCTATAAACGCTCTAAATTTCAGCCAAAAACGATTTCATATAAGAGAGATATGATTTTTCAAAGATGACAACTGAATTATGCCTACAAACAGGTTTCGTGAAGAAACGAGTTCAAATTACGTTCTGAAGCATCTAAAACAACATCCAAGTTTTTATTTCAGCAATTTAGCTCCTCTAAGTCAAAGCTTGAAAATTTCATGCAAAGCTATTTCTCCTTTCTTAGGAAAATAGTTATTGAACTACTTAAATGTAAATTGTCTACTTAAGGGAGGACTATTTTGTAAAATAGAGATTAGGGTCTCCTAGCATATAAAAAGAATGAGAGAAGAGAAGGAGGGCAGCCAGCCAACAAGAGAAAAACGCCCCCCTCCTCTAAGAAACCCTAAATCATGCATTCTTCCATCTTTTTTATTACTTGTTCAACAAACATGCAAGGCTAAACTCGTTTTCTTGGTTGCAAGGACACGGAAACCTTCGGATTTTAAGAACTGTGAGATTTATTTTACCTTTTCTTTTCAGTTTATATGATGAATATGTTTGTTCTCCTATGCTTATTTTTCCTATGATTGTTTATTTTAATTGCTAGAGCGGACTCTAAGTTTTTATTATAGACAATCTATTGCTAAGTTTGATATCAAAAGCGGAGTTGTGGTATATGAACTTGTGAAGCAACTGAGTTTAATAATTGTGGCGGATCTACGTTATTAATCTTAGGAAGAACATTCAATCAAATCAAACATAGACTGCGGACAGTTATGTTTTCTTGATTAATAAACTTATCCAGTTCTTAAGGCTGCTATTGAATTAAATTACTAGTGCGGACACTGTGGTTGTTTGATGGTTAGGGTTAGTTATACGGCGGATCTGTTAACTAACCAATGTTAAGAAGAGATAAATATTTAAAATATAAATTGATGTTTCGTTTCAATGAGCAGTTCTGATTTCTATAGGTGGATGTGTGCTTGCGATTAAGGTTTGTTCTCTTGATAATTTTTTGATTTTATTAAATTTCATTTGATAGTTTTTTGTTTTCTTTTGCTTTAGCCTAGATAACGTCCAAACCCCCCCCCCAAAATTGCATATCATCTAGTATAAAAATCTGACTTGAACCTTCTTCGTGGGATCGACCCCTTGCTTGCTCTATACTATCTTGTGTGTTGTGTTTGAAGCTAGGGTAATTAATTTGTGCTATTATTTTTTATTTTCTTTGATTTTTATTTCTTTTTCTAAAAAAAAACATAATTTTTGCTTGTTGCGTACTGTTCATTACGCAGCGGTACAGTTCAAAACAGATTTTTTGGTGGAATTAGGTATCGGCCTTTTGTTTCTTAAAGAGAAACGACGTTCTAAATAGGACTAGTGGTCACTAGCCCCACTCTATTGAGGCCAAATTCCGCTGTTTTCTAGGGTGTTGAGGCAGTTTTAGTTTTCTAGCGTAGGATTTTCGTACAATTTGCATTGTTTTTTATCTTTTATGTGGTTGGTTTCTTTTGAGTTTTCTAGATGATTTATGCCAGTCACCCGTTCTACTAATCAAAGTCGAGTGCAATTAGATCTTGAAATAGAAAAAACTTTACGCAGGTTACGAAAGGAAGCTCGCCTCAACACTATGGTTGTTGCACGACAACAAACACTTAAGGAGCTTGCTGCTCCTAACATGGAAAATCAGCCATTGTGCATAAACATTGATAATAATGTAAACTTTGAGCTCAAATCTGGTTTTATACATTTGCTACCAACATTTAATGGTCTTGCAAGAGAAGATCCTCATACTCATCTCAATGAGTTCCATATGGTTTGTGTTGGCATGAAACCGAATGGAGTTGACGAAGAACAGGTTAAGTTGAAAGCTTTCCCTTTCTCTTTAAAAAGGGCAGCAAAGGAATGGCTTTTCTCCATTCTTCCAGGTTCAATTGGAACTTGGAATGGCATGAAAAAGATCTTCCTTGAGAAGTATTTCCCAGCATCTCGAGTTGCCAACATAAGGAAAGAAATATATGGGATTCGACAATCTCATGGAGAGACACTTTCTGAGTATTGGGAAAGATTTGAGCAACTGTGTATTTAATGCCCTCATCATCAAATACCCGATCAATTGCTCATTCAATATTTCTATGAAGGATTGATGCCTACTGACCGTAGTATCATTGATGCTGCAAGTGGAGGGGCATTGGTAGATAAGACACTCAAGGCTGCACGCCAATTGATCTCAAACATGGCAGCCAACTCGAAACAGTTTGGCACCCGTGGAGACTTCACAAACAAACGAGTAAATGAGGTAAGTATTTATAACATTGAGAATTAATGATCTTACTGCTCTTGTGCGTTCTTTGGCTTGTGGCAATGTACAACAGGTGAAAACTTGTAGCATATTTTCTTTACAAGGACATGCTTCAGATATGTGCCCAACAATGCAAGAAGATTACATTGAACAAGCTAATGCAGTTGATGGAGCATTTAATGGACAACCTCAGCGTAAGGATGATCCTTTTTCCCACATGTACAATCCTGGATGGAGAGATCATCCTAACCTACGGTATGGGAACCAACCTCAACAAGGCAATCAAGGCCGACAATTTCATCCCAATGGATTTTAGCCCCAACAGAATTATCAAGCAAGACAACCCCCTTCATTTACAAGCTCCAATGTTATGGGGTCTTCATCCAGTGATGATCTTTGTGAGATGATGAAAACTTTGGCTTCTAACACTGTGACTTTGCAACAAAATATCATGTCTTTTCAACAGGAAACAAGGTCAAGTATTCACAACTTGGAGAAGCAAATGGGGCAAGTAGCTTCAAGTGTGGGGAAATTGGAAGCACAAATGAATGGAAAATTGCCCTCCCAAGCATTGAATCCAAAAGAGAATGTTAGTGCGATCATGCTACAAAGTGGGAAAGAACTTGAAGAGAAAAGCTTAAAACAAATTGAGATGGAGGAAGAAAAAGAGATAGAAACTGAATTGAATACAAAGAAGGAACATCCTCCTTCTCCACAAACTGAAACAAAGATCAACACTCCAAAGGTAACTCCTCAATCAGTGACTTCTAGTTTTAAAACAATTCCACCCTTTCCTGTGAGTTCTTCTAGGTCAAAGAAAGAGGACAAAGAAAAAGAAATTTTAGAGGTTTTTAAGAAAGTAGAACTCAACATTCCTTTGCTTGATGCTATCAAGCAAATTCCTAAGTATGCCAAATTTTTGAAGGAGTTGTGTACTACCAAGAGAGCTTTCAAACTAAAAGGTCATGAAATGGTAAGTATAGGTGAAGTTGTATCTGCTGTTGTTCAAAAGAATATGCCTTTGAAGCAAAAAGACCCAGGTGCGTTTACTATCCCATGTGTTATTGGTAATGCTAGTTTCAAAAGGGCCTTGTGTGATTTAGGTGCATCCATTAGTGTTATGCCCAAACATGTTTATGATTCTCTTAGTCTTGAGCCTTTGAATAAAACTAGCATTGTAATACAACTTGCGGATCGTAGTTTTGTTTAACCACTTGGTGTGATAGAAGATGTCCTAGTCAAGATTGATAGTTTGGTCATTCCATGCGACTTTTATATTCTTGATATGGAACATGATTCTTGTGATTCATCAAACAGCACTCCTATATTATTTGGGAGACCATTCTTGAAAACTGCCAATACAAAGATTGATTGTGGTAAGGATACTTTTTCTATGGAAGTAGGAGATGAAAAGATTGAATTTAATTTTCATGATGCAATGAAATATCCGTATAGCAATGTTTATTCTATTACATGCTATGACCAAGTTGATAAGTATGTGCAACAAGTTTTTGATTTTGATTGTAAGGATGGATTAAGCATAGCCTTGAGCTATAGCTATGATTTTACCGAGATAGAAGAGATGGAGAGGCACATATGTGTTCCCCAAAACATGCACGAATCAACATTGGCTTTGCAATCTTTGCAAACTGTTCCCCATGGTAATGTCTTTGTTGATTTAATATTTTCACATAAAAAGCTTTTGCCATCTATTTTACAAGCCCCCGAGTTAGAATTGAAACCTATGCTCGATAATTTGAAGTATGTATTCATTGGTGAAAACAATACACTTCCTATTATTATAGCAACAGGTTTGACAAATACGCAAGAGGAAAAACTTGTGAAGTTGTTGTGTGATCACAAGACGGCCATTGGATGGACTTTAGCTGACATCAAGGGCATTAGTCACTCAATGTGTATGCATCACATACTAATGGAGGACAATGCGAAACCAACAAGGGAAATGCAAAGGAGGTTGAACCCGCCTATGATGGAGGTAGTGAAAGCTGAAATTTTAAAACTGTTAGATGCAGGAGTCATTTATCCCATCACGGATAGTAAATGGGTGGCGCCAATCCATGTGGTGCCTAAAAAGATCGGAATCACGTTGTTGAAAAAAAAAATGATGAGCTCATTCCTGCTCGCATCTCGAGTGGATGGAGAATGTGTGTTGATTATAGAAAGCTAAATCTTGCTACACGTAAAGATCATTTCCCATTACCATTCATGGATCAAATGCTTGAACACCTAGCAGGTAAGTCTTTTTATTGCTTTCTTGATGGATATAGTGGATACAATCAGATTGTTATTAATCCTGAGGATCAAGAAAAGACTACATTTACATGTCCATTTGGTACATATGCATATAGGAGAATGCCCTTTGGTCTCTGTAATGCACTTGCAACTTTTCAAAGATGCATGATGAGTATTTGTTCTGATTATGTTGAAAGAATAATTGAGGTTTTCATGGATGATTTCACAGTGTATGGTGATTCTTTTGATAAATGTCTAGAAAATTTGTCTTTGATCTTGAAAAGGTGCATTGAAACCAACCTTGTCTTAAACTATGAAAAGTGTTATTTTATGGTAGAACAAGCAATAGTTCTAGGGCATGTTGTGTCTTCATGTGGATTAGAGGTTGATAAAGCTAAAATAGACGTTATTTCATCATTGCCTTGCCCCTCTTACGTGAGGGAAATTCATTCTTTTCTTGGCCATGCAGGTTTCTATCAATATTTTATCAAAGATTTCTCGAAAATTACAGCACCCTTGTGCAAACTATTAGCCAAAGAAGTGGATTTTGTGTTTGATCAAGCATGTAAAGATGCCCATGATGAGCTTAAAAAGCGTGTCACATCTACCTCTATCATCCAACCACCAAATTGGGATGAGCCTTTTGAGATAATGTGTGATGCGAGTAACTATGCGATAGGGGCTGTCCTTGGACAAAGAATAGGGAAGAATTTGCATGTTATCGCTTATGCTTCCCGCATGTTGGATGGAGTACAATGCAATTACCATACAACTGAAAAGGAACTTTTTGCAGTAGTGTTTGCTTTGAAAAATTCAGGTCATATCTGCTTGGTACAAAAGTCATTGTTTTTACTGACCATGCAGCTTTAAGGTATCTTTTGAAGAAAAAGGGGTCCAAACCAAGATTGATTAGGTGGATCTTGCTTTTATAAGAATTTGATCTTGAGATTAAAGACAAAAATGGTGCTGAAAACCATGTGGCTGATCACTTGAGCCGACTGAGGACTAAGGATATACAAACCAAAACAATACGAGAGACATTCCCTGATGAGCAGTTGTATGTGTTACATTCCTCTACAAGACCATGGTATGCTGATTTGGTGAACTATTTAGTCACCAAAGAATTCCCTCCAGGTTTGTCTACATCCCAAAAAGACAAGTTACGAGCTGATGCTAAATATTATTTTTGGGATACTCCTTATATGTGGAAATTTTGTATGGATCAAGTAATTAGGAGATGTGTACTACAAGATGAATTTCATTCCATTCTTACCTTTTGTCATTCTCATTCTTGTGGTGGGCATTTTGGAGCAAAAAGAACGGCCCACAAGGTACTTGAAAGTGGTTTTTATTGGCCTTCTATTTTTAAGGATGCATATCATTTTTGCAAATCATGTGAAAAATGCCAAAAAACAGGTAATATCACTCATAAGAATCAAATGCCTTTAATGAATATTCTTGTAAGTGAAATTTTTGATGTTTGGGGTATTGATTTTATGGATCCATTTCCTTCTTCTTTTGGCAAACTTTATATCCTTCTTGCTGTTGATTATGTGTCCAAATGGATTGAGGCAAAAGCCACACGAACTAACGATGCTAAAGTTGTTTTAGATTTTATCAGGACTCATATATTTGACAGGTTTGGAATCCCTAAAGCTATCATTAGTGATCGTGGCACTCATTTTTGCAATCGTTTAATGGAAGCATTGTTATGCAAATATCATGTGACACATCGAACTTCCACAGCATACCATCCTCAAACAAATGGCCAAGCTGAAATTTCAAATCGAGAAATCAAGTCCATTTTGGAGAAGACAGTGCAACCTAACCGGCGAGATTGGGGTCTACGACTTGGTGATGCACTTTGGGCTTATCGGACTGCTTACAAATCACCTATAGGAATGTCACCTTATAGGATGATTTATGGAAAAGCATGTCATCTACCGGTGGAGCTTGAACACAAAGCTTTTTGGGCCATTAAAAAATGTAACACGGATTATGATGCTGCCGGGATTGCAAGAAAGTTGCAATTGCAAGAGTTGGAAGAGATTCGAAATGATGCTTATGAGAATGCAAGGATTTACAAAGAAAAGACTAAGAGTCTCCATGACTGAATGATTACAAGAAAAGAGTTTAATGTTAGAGAAAAAGTCCTTCTTTATCATTCACATTTGAAACTTTTTCCTGGAAAGTTGCGCTCTCGTTGGAATAGACCCTTTGTTGTTTCTAATATTTTTCCTTATGGTGCAGTTGAAATTACAAGCTTAGAAACCAACAAAGTACTCAAGGTCAACAGGCATCGTTTAAAACCTTTCTATGAAGGTTGGACAGTAGAACTCACCGCTTCTGCAGAGTTAGCTAAACCAATCTATGAAGAATGAGCATGCTACATGTTAAGCTAATGACATAAAACAAAAGCGCTTACTGGGAGGCAACCCAGCACAAAAAAAAATAGATTTGCTTTCTTTTTCCCTTATCTTTTATTTTTTGCATTTTACTTTTGTCATTCTCCGATAGTCCTTTTCTTTTATTTCAACATTGAGGACAATGTTGTATTTTAAGTGTGGGGGTACTGGGAGAATGTTGGTTTTCTTATTTTGATTTTCTTTGTTGTTCCAAAAAAAAAATAAATTTCTATGTTTGATCTTTTGAACTCCTATTAGTTCATGAGAATGTGAGTATTACATATGAGAATTAATTGAGATAGATGGAGATATGAATCGAATGAAGGAGTGTGCATGTAAGTTGTAAGGTTTAATTGGTTTAGGGATTGACTTTGAGAATATGCCATGTTGACTTTATAGTGTTATACCAATGCAAGCTTTTGAGCCTTCAACATTATATTCTTTGATTGTGCATTCTTTCAATGATATATATCTCTAGAACTTGCTTCATATCTTGTTGAGATTACATTCACATTACACATATACATGAAGATGATAAAGGCATTAAAAATTTTAACCACTTGAGCCAAAAAGCCAACTTAAAGCATATTATCCTTAATGAGCCCCTTTTGAGCTTGTTTATCTTTTCTTTGCTTTATCCATGTATAAGCCTTAACTTTATATATGTTTTCCTTTTTCCCTGGCCAAGGATTAGTAGAGCATATATTTGTGATATATTCATGGAATTATGGTTGGAAATTATGTGAAAAGAAAGAGGAAGTGATGCTTGATGAAAAGATGGGCAAAGTTGTGAAAAAGAAAAAGAAAAGGAAAAGAAAAAAAAAGAAAAAGAAATAAAAGTTCCTTTATGTTCTTAAGATTTTATGTTGAAAATGATTGAAATCAAAAGAAGTTAAGCATTGGTGATTAAAGATGGAAAATTTATGTGCTTTGATGGAATATCTTGTTCGAAATATTATTTTTCAGAATGCTCTACTTTCTTTGGTTTGAACCTTTTCTTTTACTCTCTTTTACCTCACCTTAACCTTAGCCCTATTACAACCAGAAAATAAGACCTTTTGATTCATGCATTGTTTGTAATATGTTAGTAATGGAGATGAGATTAAAGAGCAAGCTTATGGTAGAACATATTCATTGATTGAATTTGAGAGACTTAAACACATAAGCCTTAAACACATGAGTGTTGGAGTGTATATCAATGAGAGGACCTATCACTTTGGCATGGCATAGTGCTTGACCGCTTTTTGTGATCGGCTTGTTTTAACTCGCAAGTGCACGAGTGTGCGATGTAGCAATTAACTCGGTAAGATCGAGGTCATATCCACAGAGAGCTAGATCTGGAAATTAAGCTAGGTAACAACAAAAAAAAAAAACTCAAGAGAAATTAAATTAACAATAACTTGGTTGAAAATAATTGATGGATTTGTTTTCAAAGATGAAAAAGTGTAAATAGATTTTAAAAGACAAGAAAAAGTAAGTCTTGGTCCAAATCAATTTTAATGGTGATGTATTGGTGATTTCTTCAACATATATAAGATAACTCAACCTAATATCAACGATGGTGATATTAGATCGGAAGATATTACAATGAAGTTTAAAAAGATGAAGATTAATTATTGCTTAAGAATGAACAAGTACTTTCAAATTAAGTAAGACATTGAATCAAGCAATCTCTATACCAAAACTAAGGTTTGTGCATAAAAATTCAAGATTATAACATTACCTAAATGATTTCTAAAATTTCTTTGCAATAATAAAACATTCATGAAGAAGATGAGAAGATAATCATTAACATTCATTCATATCTTAAAGAACTCACCTCAATCACCATCATCCTTGATTTGGATCCAAGAAAGAGATTAGCCAACCATGATTATATATAAGAACACTTTAATAAACATGAAATAACTTGAATCAAACTGAAATAATAAGTTTTACAAACTAAAGAACCGAAATCTACAAAGAAGAACACAACAGAATTTCAGTAAAAATTCGGACACAAATCTGACTCTAACTTTGGACAGCAATTCGACCCTCTTAGAAGCCTCCCCTGGAGATGGCTATTAGAGACATATTTATAGACAATTCTATGAGCTTTCCAGATCATTAAAGAACAGCTCATTTGGACATCTGAGTCAAAAGTTATGGGCAAAACACCGAAAGCTGTTCTGGAAAATTAAATCAGGCCAGCTTGGAGAACACTTTGGTGCACGTTTTTCTTCCTCCTTTATGAGCTGTTTCTTTCTTCTTGTTGACCCAAAATAATGTCACAATGTCCCCTCCAGCTTTCCATCCATGTGCTTGCCCTCTTGAATCAATTAATTGCCCAAAATAAATCAAATATTATTTGTTGTGTGGACATGTAAGATCATGGATTGTGCTTGGGCTGATTTGGAGGCTGATTTGGGGGCTGATTTGGGGCTGGATTTAAACATCAAATAAGTATACAATTGTACCTATTATTTGGGCTAAGATTGACATTGAAACCTTGAGTGTTTGATGGTTGAAGTTTGCACACAACATAAGGTAAGTTTGGGCTTGAAATGGATCATATGATATTCTTTTCTAGAATTGGAAAATAATTGATTTTTTGGGCAAATTTGGAGCACTTATTTGAACCAAGATTTGCTTCAATCTTCAACTAAATTTCTCTTCAATTCTTTGTTCCGAATTCCGACGTTGAATTTTCTGAAATAATTCATTTAAGCTCCAAAAACCTATCGAAACATTAAAAGAAACTTCATTACTAAAAAGTACATCACTTATTATAAAAAATTCAAATAAAAACAATAAATACATATGTAAAATAAAAGACTTAATGATACTTTTGATGCACAATCACATAGCTTTCATTTAAATCCCAACAATTAATTGAGTTTTGAAGTTTGCATGTAAATAAATTCATGAAAATTTATACTCTTTATCCTTCTTAATTGTGTTCTTGTTTATAATGCATATATTCTTGGATATTGATGGGAGATTAGGAGATTGGTCATAGTGATTTGATTTAATTTAACTTCGATTTGATTTTACCTATCCTTTCTCGAGGACGAGCAAGAGCTAAGTGTGGGGGTATTTGATGCAATCATATTATTCGATAGTTTCACCTATATTTAACTAGTGTTTTGCATATGTTTTATATATAAAATGTCTTGATATTCTTTATTTTATGTTTTGAAGGCACTTTTGGATGAAAGATGCAAAAAGGAGTAAATTGGAGGTAATTGGCATATTTGACCTTTAGTCGATGTTTTGTGCAGAGCGTGAGCTCTAAAGGTTAAAATGAAGTTATTTTAGTGGCATTAAAAAGCTAACATCCATACCTTTCTGGACATCTAAGGCAAGACAATAAACTAAGAAAGAGCATGGAAATCGCAGCTTTCAAAGTCAAATTTCGCAATCTGCCAATGTTGACCTTCGGTCATTCCGACTTGAATATCTGGAGCTACAGAAGTCCAATTGATGTAAACTTAATTTTTTTGGATTGCTGACTCAAATTCCTATAAACGCTCTAAATTTCAGCCAAAAACGATTTCATATGAGGGAGATATAATTTTTCAAAGATGACAACTGAATTCTGTCAGCAAACAGGTTTCGTGAAGAAACAGTCCAAATTATGTTCTGAGACATCTAAACCTACATCCAAGTTTTTATTTTAGCAATTTAGCTCCTCTAAGTCAAAGCTTGAAGATTTCATGCAAAGCTATTTCTCCTTTCTTAGGAAAATAGTTATTGAACTACTTAAATGTAAATTGTCTACTTAAGGGAGGACTATTTTGTAAAATAGAGATTAGGGTCTCCTAGCATATAAAAAGAATGAGAGAAGAGAAGGGGGGCAGCCAGCCAACAAGAGAAAAATGCCCCCCTCCTCTAAGAAACCCTAAATCATGCATTCTTCTATCTTTTTTATTACTTGTTCAACAAACATGCAAGGCTAAACTCGTTTTCTTGATTGCAAGGACATGGAAACCTTCGGATTTTAAGAACTGTGAGATTTATTTTACCTTTTCTTTTCAGTTTATATGATGAATATGTATGTTCTCCTATGCTTATTTTTCCTATGATTGTTTATTTTAATTGCTAGAGCGGACTCTAAGTTTTTATTATAGACAATCTATTGCTAAGTTTGATATCAAAAGCGGAGTTATGGTATATGAACTTGTGAAGCAACTGAGTTTAATAATTGTGGCGGATCTACGTTATTAATCTTAGGAAGAACATTCAATCAAATCAAACATAGACTGCGGACAGTTATGTTTTCTTGATTAATAAACTTATCCAGTTCTTAAGGCTGCCATTGAATTAAATTACTAGTACGGACACTGTAGTTGTTTGATGGTTAGGGTTAGTTATACGGCGGATTCGTTAACTAACCAATGTTAAGAAGATATAAATATTTAAAATATAAATTGATGTTTCGTTTCCATGAGCAGTTTTGATTTCTATAGGTGGATGTGTGCTTGCGATCAAGGTTTGTTCTCTTGATAATTTTCTAATTTTATTAAATTTCATTTGATAGTTTTTTGTTTTCTTTTGCTTTAGCCTAGATAACGTCCAAACCCCCCCCAAACTGCATATCATCTAGCATAAAAATCTGACTTGAACCTTCCTCATGGGATCGACCCCTTGCTTGCTCTATACTATCTTGTGTGTTGTGTTTGAAACTAGGGTAATTAATTTGTGCGACCACAACATCGCAACAATGTACGTGACTAAACTCTCATGCACATGTAGGAAGAGAATAAAAAGAAGAAGAAAACAAAACAAAAGGAAACAAAACAAAAGAAACAAAAGTTAGATACAAGAAAAGTGAAAAGAGAAAATAAATATTATAATTTATACAGGAATTTACCTCCCCGGCAACGGCGCTAAAAAGTTGACACGATCAAAAGATTGATGTCTTATCCCAAATGTAGGAGTGTTGAAGTAGAGTGTCAAAATAATAAATAACCTGGCAAGACCGGGGTCGAACCACAAAGTGATGAACTATATAAAATTATAAATAACAAATGAAAAGGAGTTGAATATAACTTTTGAGATGTGATATTGATGTGAGTATTAATTAAAGATAAAAGCAATTGTCAAGGTTAGAAGATCCACTAATAGTATTAAAAATAAGTATAATATAAACACTTTTTATTAATCAACTAGAAACCACACATAAAAGAGGTTCCAATCGGATGATTTATCTTTAATAGTTCATTATAAATTTTTAACATGATCATATTAATTATCTTATTTTAGTAACACCATACTTTTAAATATTGTCAGGAATTTATGATGTCAACTTATGTTAACAACAAATCAAGTTCTTTCATAGCACATGTGAAGGTTATACCATATGGTTGGCTATGAAAGTGCCAAGTATTTGTTGTAACAAGTGTTACACAACACAAATCTAGATTAACCATTAAACAAGCAAGGTATTAAGAATTAATAAGATAAAAAGATATGACATGTTAATAACAAACTTTCTTAGATATAAACATTGAAGTCCATGTTGAGTTTATACTATACCTATTCTAACACCATTAGTAAAACCTTTTCACTTTGACATAATAAACTTAGCTAAACATTATGAAAAAGAGAAACATAAATAAACAAAAGGAGAACATGATTATATAAATATAGTAAAGGAAATGAAAGGCATAAACAAGAGATTAATAAAAGCAAAACTTAAATATTACAAAAATACAAAGAAAGAAAGAAAGAATATGATCTTGATCTGAAAACCAAGATACCTAAATGCATGGAAAATGCCTCCTTTTATAGGCCAAAATTCAGAACTATTGATTTGATGACTAATTGTTGAGTGGGTTGCCACCTCTTGACTTTGTGACAATCCTTATCTTATTGTCTAAATAAAACATCATTGATAATATCATAATTTGAACAGATAGTCTTTATTAAAGTTGTGGGAAATTATCTCAGCTTTCATGAAAGTTTTGGAAAATTATCTCAGCTTTCCAACAAAAACAAATCGGTGCATTTGACTTCTAGAATTCAAGATATGGGTTGAACACTAAACAGTGTCTAGGCTGCAGGAAAGATTCTGACTTCTCCGTTGTTGCTAAAATTTAAACTTGAAAACAGCCTTTTTGAATCTTGAATGCTTATAAAAGTTTTAGGCATGTCTCTTAGCTTTCCATACATATAAACCAGACCTAAATCCAAGCTCTATAGCTCCAGTTATGATACAATAACCGAATGATGTTCTAGTTTGGACTGAACTAGCATCTCTTTTCTAAGCTTAACCCTCTCTTTGTCTTATCAATTTCAGTAGTTAAACTCATCAATTAATCCTTTGATTTATATGATAGGGCTGCATTTAAGATGAACATTTACCATAAATTAAAGGTATCTTATATTATTAGACATGTTATTATAAAACATGCTTTAGTTAAGGAGTTATTGATACTTCAAGTGCAAAATGATGATATAAAACCTTAATAAAAATACACTTTTAAGTACTAATCAATGAGCAAATCAAGGGATATTACCATGTTATAGTGATTTCACAAACCGCCCCTAGAACATTTGGTTGATGATTAGCTTCGGCTAATGGGATCCTAAGCGGATGACTGAGATGAGCAAATGATTAGCTATGACTAATGGCATCCAAAACGAATGACCGAGATGAATAAACGATTAGCTTCGTTTAATGACAACCGAATGGATGATGAGGACAAGTGATTGATTAGCTTTGGTAAATAGCATTCTAAGTGGATGGCCAGGATGAACAAATTATTAACTTCGGCTAATGGCATCCAAAGTGGATGGGCAGGATGAAAAATATCAGTAGCTTCAACTAATGGCACATTAAGTGGATGACCAGGATGAATAAATAATTAGCTTCGATAAATGGCATCCTAACTAGATTACCGGAATAAATAAATGACTAGCTTCAGCTAATAGCATTTTAAGTGGATGACCGGGATGAACAAATAATTAGTTACGGCTAATGGCACCCTAAGTGGATGAACATGATGAGTAAATGACTAGCTTTGACCAATAGCATCCTAAGGGGATGACTAGTATGAATAAACGATTGGTTTCGGTTAATAACATCCTAAAAAGATAGTCGGATTTGAGTGTTATGAGTTAGTTTTAAGAACTTATGCGTTCATGTATAATACGTTTTGTATATACTAAGTATATGAAAAGAACTATGATTGTAAGTGGATGACCAGGATAAGCAAATGATTAGCTTCGGCTAATGGCATCCTAAGTGGATGACCGGAATGAATAAGATTGGCTTCGGCTTATGGCATCCTAAGAGGATAACTAGATTTGAGAGTTATGAGTTAGTTTGGAGAATTGATGTGTTCATGTATACTATGTTTTGTATATACTAAGTACATTAAAGAACTACGATTGTTATGTTTTAAACAGAGAATAACATTAGTTCGACTAACGATATCTGAGATGAATGATCGGGTTTGAGTTTGTAATTAGCCTCGGTAATTGATAAATTCTTAACGGTGGTATTTACATAAGTAAGGAGAAATGAAAGAATTATGCTTTTTTGGTCCATGAATGAAATGTAATGTTAATATTGCTTTATTATGTTTTCTTAAATTGCCTATAATGCTCGAAATTACCTTGTGTTGTAACAGGGACATTATATCAACGTGTGTGAGGAAATTCATTTCACGGCTCACACATTTTGAAAAGAACTATATATTCGCATGTTATGAGTGATATGAGTTCTGCATGAATGAACGTGTTAATCACTCAATTAGTCATCCGACCCCTTTTGGTAAAGACTAGTAATGAAAAATTGAAATTGAAAACGGATGTGAATGTACGAACAAGTTGATATGATGTGTATAAGTATACATATGAGGTATTCATTTAATGAGGTTGTCATGTTGTGAAATTGCATGAGGTTAGGATAATGAAAGTACTAGTTATGTAACTTGTTATTCGACATTCTTGTATGAACTCATGATGATAACGAGATTAGAACAAGAATGTAACTTTATAAGTATGTCGATATGATATAATGTAAACCTATGAGTATGGAAATATAATATTATGGGCACGTGTATTATGAATCTGTTCTGTGGGAATGTTGATTTATGCTATCCTACGTAGATTGTGCCTTGTTAATAAACAGAATGCAATGATAAATCTGAGGAATGATATGGTTAAAAAAATCCAAAAACTGGACGATTAAAAAAAAATTCTAGTAATTTTGAACTTGAAAAAGTCGAGTCGTTACATGGCAAGCTACCAAACCTAACATCATTAGTTTTAGCCACGTGCTGAATCTAAACGAACATGCATTTCCCTTAGGCCAGGCCACACACCAAGCTTAATTGGTCTAAGGGCTTTGTTTATTCATTCTTAAGATTTTTGACATAAACTACTCATGTCAGAAATAATCGTCTCCCTCCATCTATAGATGTATAAAAGGTCTTCCAAGAGCTTACCACATTTCCATCTCATTAATGATGTGTAAGAAATATTTATTTCTCATTAATAATATGTAAGAGATTTTTATCCCTAATTAATGTCATTAGAAAAAAAAATAACACTCCAGCCCCTTCAATCCATTAAAACAACAAAATTCAGAGATTATAAATGTCCTTTGAACTACTTAAATAAATGATTTACAATTTCTTTTGTCCAGGCATTCATACTTTTATTATGAAACATTTATCATATCTAAACAAGAACAAACACTATTGTTTTTAAAATTTAAAGCTTTTTATTTTGTTTATTATAATTTTTCTTTTAAAGTCATTGACTTTCTCGAGGATTCCTAAACCCTATTTAAACAAATTGTTTTGCATGTGTTAAGACTTCTACTATCAATTATATATTTTCTAAACTTTAGAAAAGAAAATATGAACTTAAACGTAAGATTAATCCCTTTCTAAAAATTAAATAGCATCATTTATGAATATTTCAGATTTTGAAACATCATTAACTAAATAAATATGATATATTAACTCTATATGGTTGTTATTTTAAATAATGTTTGAGAATGTTGTTCAAACCATATTTTTTAAAAAAATTATAATTTTATTTTGCTTAAAATTAATTTTATTTTATATTTTTATATTATTTTGATATATATAATATACTGATATTAAAAATAATTTTTTAAAAATAAAAAAATAATTTTAATAAATTTTTAAATAAAAAATATTTAAAATCCCGCCACCAAACACGCGAGGGTACTTCTTCCACTCCTGGAAGTAAAGGTCATAAACAATATATTATGTTCAAACATTCAGAAAGTAATGCATGTTTCTTTACATTAATTAAATTAAATGCAAATCTAAAAATTTATAATTTAGAGAGAACATTAAAAATTTCCTCCGCAAGAAAGAGGAAAGAAAAAAAATGGCGGTGGCAGGTTTCTACAGGAGAGCGCTTCCTTCTCCTCCTGCCATTGAGTTCGCTTCTCCAGAAGGCAAGGTAAATCTTCCTTGTTCCTTTTTTTCCCTCTAAGTTTCTGTATTTTCTTGTTTGATTTGTTTTGTGGGTAATTGTATCATTCTTCATGGAATGCTTCAGCAACTGTTCGCTGAGGCACTTGAAGGAGGGACCATGAATTCGTTTTTCAAATTAATATCTTACTATCAAACCCAGTCAGAGCCTGCCTACTGTGGACTTGCCAGCCTTGCCATGGTCTTAAATGCCCTAGCAATAGACCCTGGAAGAACATGGAAAGGTAATAAATAGCATATGAATAAATCCGCTTCCAAATTGATCAAAATTGAAGAGATACTGAGTCAAAAATTTGGTAATTTTTTTTTTTTTTTTAACTTTGATATGATTAATCAGGCCCATGGAGATGGTTTGAGGATTCAATGCTTGATTGTTGTGAACCCTTGATTAAGATCAAAGAAAAAGGCATTACATTTGGGAAAGTTGCTTGCTTGGCTCATTGTAATGCAGCTAAAGTTGAAACTTTTAGGACAAATGAAATCACAGTTGATGGTTTTAGGAGATTTGTGGTTTCTTGTAATTCTTCGGAGGATTGT
The DNA here is from genome assembly GCA_018804465.1 of Populus tomentosa. NCBI lineage: Eukaryota > Viridiplantae > Streptophyta > Magnoliopsida > Malpighiales > Salicaceae > Populus > Populus tomentosa. The sequence goes on from CM031995.1 coordinate 14,202,111, forward strand.
TATATCATTTCATCGTACCACAGAGGGGCTTTTAAACAGGTGTGATAATAACATCTTTTTTTAATAAGTAATCTTGGGGTTGTTTTTTCATCATTTTTTGAAAAAAAAAAAAAACAACAAAACAGGATTGATTTGTTATTGTTTGATTGCAGACTGGAAGTGGTCATTTCTCCCCAGTTGGAGGCTATCATGCTGGAAAGGATATGGTTCTTATCTTGGATGTTGCCAGATTCAAATACCCACCTCACTGGGTTCCTCTTGAACTTCTTTGGGAGGCTATGAATACTATCGATAAAGCAACAGGACATCATAGGGGGTATACTTCTTACTATCTATTCTATTGCATATAGACTGGGCGGTATATTTCTCTTTCTGTCTATACTTTTGACTTAGTATGTGTTTTATAATTCCCTGAGATAAGATTATATGTGATTGTATTTTCCGGTGCTGAGTACCAGGATGTGCTCTTCTTTTTTTTCCTGCCTATATGTGCTTCTCACTTGTACGTTATAACCAGAAGAAAGGTGATTGGAAAAAGAATTTTGCTATATTATATCTTCATTCTCAAATGCAGATTTTATTTTACGTTGTTAAATTTAAACTAGATTCTTAATGACATTGTTTGTTCAAGATAATTTGTCATCTTTGCATTTGAGTGACTTTTGTTAATTACATAGAAACCTTGAGATTACGGTGGTCAGTGAGCTAAAACCTAATTTTGCCATTTTGTTGTGGTTTTACTTTTCAGGTTCATGATACTTTCAAACCTTGACAAAGCATCATCTATTCTTTATACTTTGGTACTGTTTTTTCATTTTATTTTATTTTTTGCTGGTTCTGTGACAAGCAACCTTGTTGTTGTGGCACTTCAGGGAAAATACTCGCAGTTAATTTTCTCTCTCGTATGCAATACTTTGGAGTGTGAACAAATAGTTGGAATCAATTTCATAGTTTTTGACAAATAATTTATCTCAAGCGCTTGAATGGATGTTAGATTGTATGAAGCAAACAATCCCCCATTCCTTGATAAATTTCATGAATATCAGAACTCTTCGTAAAAAACTAATTTCTGTAATTGTTAAAGTAAGACAAACCAGGATCTTGTTTGGAAATGTGATCCTAAACTAGAAGTGGTAAAGGTAAAAAACTAGCAGTGTGACTGATTGTTTTCTTGAGAGTGATAAGTTTCTGCCACTGTATTCTTCTCACATGAAATATGACATTCTTTGTTTTTCATTTGCAGAGGCATGAGTTTTTGCTTGAGATGTGCTTCCATTGTCAATTTGTTAATGTCATTCTGCTTGCCACAAGCCATTTTTTTCTGAAGACATACTGATTATGTCTGCTTCTTGTTGTGGATTATCTGCAGAGCTGTAGGCACAAGGGTTGGAGCAGTGTTGCCAATTACTTGAGTGCAGATGTTCCCCACCTTCTGAAATCAGAGGATGTAAAGGATGTAGAGGAAGTACTCTCTGTTGTGTTTAAATCACCACCTGCTGACCTCAGAGAGTTCATCAAATGGGTTGCAGAAGTTCAGAGACAGGATGACGGGGGTATAATCTTAAGTGAAGAAGAGAAAGGAAGGCTTTCCATCAAGGTTTTTTCATGGCTTCTCAATATACTCTATTTTTTTAATCTTTCTTTCCCTCTTTTTCCTAAATTACATCTCCTTGAAACTTGAAGTTGATATCAACCTTTGTTACCTTAAAGTTCATAGACCCACTTCTCACTGTTGTTTTTCTTGCTGGTGTTTTCTTTCAACAAAAAGAAGGCCTTGGAAATAAAATCTTTTGATAGAAAATTCTGTTCTTTAAATTGTGAGGTTTGGGATTTCAGGAAGAGGTGTTGAAACAAGTACAAGGGACTGAACTATTTAAATATGGACCAGATGGTTGGTTTCTGAAATTTCAACTTGTAAAGCTGCAATTTCAGGCGTAACAATGAATGCCTGAAATGCTGCAAAGTCTGCTGCAAGGAGCAACAACTTTTGACTGAAAATTTCAGTTCACTGGATTGTATGGTCTTTAAGAAAGCAGGTGTGAAATTTCGAAAAAGT